>JAJIBD010000908.1:0-66549 GCA_021461705.1 Cryptotis parvus | reverse complement strand
ATTGGATAGTTTTATGTGTTCATAGAATCTTCTTATGCCTTTCTAATTTTTATGTAAACTAAATTAATTTTATTATTAATAGTTAATAATAGAATTATCAGATTTTAAATTGTCAATAATATAACAAAATAACTTGCAAAACAGACATGATTTTTTGGTTATCACAGAATTCATTTATTGGAGATAATTAAGGGGTTATGAGAGAGAGCCTCCTTCCGTCAATAGGAAATTTTATGGTATCTTTTAGGGACAAGGGACTTTCTGTTTTCTTGCAAGCCAGGAAATTTCACCTGAACTGTCTCCCAATTCTGAGGAATAGATGACTTCCCTTTCTGAAGCAAACAGATTTTTTATTTGGAGCCTCTTTAGGGAGGGAACAGAAGGATAACAGAGAGAGAGAGACAGAGAGAGACAGACAGAGATAGAGGCAGAGACAGAGAGACAGAAACAGAGATACAGAGACAGAAAGAGACAGAGACAAAGAAAGACAGAGACAGAGAGAGACAGAGACAGAGAGACAGAGAGAGACAGAGAGAGGGCAGAGAGACGGAGACAGAGAGAAAGAGATAGAGTAGAGACAGAGAGACAGAGTAATGGGGGCCCCAAGAAAGAATGCAGGCTCCTCCAAGGGCAGAGGGCACCCCAGGATACACATCTCAGCGTTAGGTATGAAAGCATGGGAAAGTGCACATCTCAAGAGGGGAGATGTGGGCAACACATGTTCTCAGTGTTCTCAGGCACCAAATGTGCTTGACCAAAAGCAAGCACAAGGACTTGGACAGCATATGTGACTCTTTCTGGATAAAGGAATTTAAAAAGAAAGAATTTCTTTCTGGATAAAGAAAAGAATTTAAAATAATTTAAAAGAAAAATCTTATGTAACTTTAGAATCTTTACAGATTTCAATGTTTAAAATAAGTTTTATATTTTATTCAATCACCATGAGGTACATAATTACAAAGTTGTTCATGGTTGAGTGCACTCACGAAATGTTCCAACAACCTTCCCTTCACCAGTGCACTCCCCACTGGGTCATGCAGAAACACATTTTATGACTTCATTTTCCCTTAAAGACTGCATAGTATTCCATGGTGTGGATGTTCCATAGTTTCTTTATCCAAGCTCATCTGTTCTTGGGAACTTGGGTTCCCCAAGGTCTAATACACAAAGGTCTAGTAGACAAAGCCAGTGTCCCCAGTTTCCCTTCCCTACCCCAAGCCTGCTTCAGTGGTAAATACTTCTCTCTCTTTCTCTCTCTCCTTCTTTTTACCCCTTTAGGACACTGTGTTTGAAATCCTGAACTGAAAGGGCATCATGCATATCACTTTACCTCATTTCAGCACTCAGTTCTTGTTCAGAGTGATCATTTCCGTCTATCATTGTCATAGTGATTCCTTCTCTGTGCTTCTTGCACTTTCCTCTCCCTCTCCCCTGCTGTGGCAAGCTTCTTGCCACAAGGACTGGACATGAACCAATCCTCCTGGCTCTTGTTTCTATTGCCTTTGGATATTATTATCATGCTAAGTTTTTCTTTTCATATTTGGCAAATGAATGTGATTATTCTGTCTGCCCTTATCTGACTCATTTCACTCAGCAAGATAATCTCCATGTATAAACAAAATTTATGACTTCATTTTTCCTTAAAGACTGCATAGTATTCCACGGTGTGGATGTTCCATCGTTTCTTTATCCAAGCTCATCTGTTCTTGGGAACTCGGGTTGCTTCCAGATTATGGCTGAAATGAACACAGAGATACAGATGATTTTTTCCATCTTGTGTTTTTGGGACCCTTGTGTATATTCCAAGGAGCAGTTTTGTTGGGTCATGCAGAAACTCTACTAGTTTTTTTTGAGGAATCTCCTTATTGTTTTCCAGAAAGCATTTTCCAGAAAGCCAGTCTACATTTCCCTAGCAGTGAATAAAAGTCCCTTTTTTTTTTCACTCATGCTAGCATTAGCTGTTCTTTTAATTTTTGATGTGTGCCAGTCTTTGTGATATGAGATTACATATCATTGTTTTTTAATTTGTATCTCACTGATGATTAGTGATATAGAGCAAATTTTATGGGCCTCTTGGCCTTTTTGTATTTTGCCTATGCAGAAGTTCTGTTCATCTCTTCTTTTTGGATAAGGTTGGACTTTTTTATTATAAAGTTCTGTCAGTGTCTTGGATATTAATCACTTATTAGATGATTTTTTGGTAAATAATTTCCCCTTTTTGTAGGCTGTCTTTGTATCCTAGACATCATTTACTTTGAGGGTACAATTGCTTCAGTTCAATGTAGTACCTACTGCTTGTTTTTGTTTTTACTCGTTATGCCAGTGGAGTTTTATTATTGAAGATGCCTTTTGCTTCAATTTTATGGAGGGGTTCTGCCTCTGTTTATCATCTAATAGCTATGGATTAGGTCTGATATCAAGGTATTTAACTCATCTTTTTTATTTTATTATTTTTATTATTATTTTTTGCTTTTTTTGGGTCATACCTAGTGAAGCTCAGGAGTCACTCCTGGCTTTTGCACTCAGGAATTACTCCTGGCGGTGCTCGGGGGACCATATGGGATGCCGGGAATAGAACCCGGGCTGGCATATGCCGGCCGCCTGCAAAACAAATACCCTACCCGCTGGGCTATTGCTGCGGCCCGGTATTTAACTCATCTTGATTTGACTTTTGTGCATACAATTAGAATGAGGTCTCAGTGTTTAGTGCATGCTTTCCCAATACTCTTGATGAAGAGGCTTTTCTTGCTCCACTTCATATATTTTCCTCATTTATCAAATATTAATCTGATCATATCTGAAGGTCTATCTCAGGATATTCAACTCTGTTGCATTTATCTGAAGGTTTGTATTTATTCCAATACCACACTGTTTTAATTATTGTTTTATAGTATAGCTTGAGGTTTGGGGAAGTGATACCTCCCATCTTCTTTTTCCCAAGGATTGCTTTGACATTAGGGGTAAAAGGTGTGGGGTGGCTTATTGTTCCATATGAATTTCAGGAGTGTTTGATCTATTTTTCTGAAAAATGGCATGGATATCTTAATAGGGACTTAGATTGTTACTGCTGGTTGAGTCTTCCAGGCTACCATCTTCACTCACTAAGCCTGGTGGGTTTCTGTATTGCTGTCCTATTGTGACTTTCACAGTCTGGGGTTGTTTCTTGTGTGTTTTGTGTGGTTTAGTGATTGTAATTAGGAGGGGTCTTTGTAGGCTCATGGTGAGTTATGGATGGGTGAAGAAATACAGGTGGGGGAATTCTTGAGTAGGGGGCAAAATGACAATCCTGAGTATGAGCAGGGCCCTTGGCATTGTTGTACTTCCTTAGTTCCTAGGACTCTAGAGATTTAATCTTATATGAAATTCCAATTTTACCAGTTAGAAGGTAATGGGTTAGACAACTTCCATGGCAGTACTCATTCTGCATTATATACCTGGATCAAATCAATATATTGAATACCCTTAAAAACCACACTGCCCCTTGAGGTGTTGCAGGTGTGGCTGCAGTGCCCAGCCCTGTCAGCATGTCGCAGACAGGAGACAGACTTGTCTACACTCAGGGCTCTGCCCCATTTGCCTGGAGAATTGATGGTCTGCCATAGAAAAAGAATGGGTGCCCTGGAATGAACCCAGAGCCATGGCAGAGCTTGGCAAGCTACCGTGGTGTCTTCGATATGCCAAAAAGAGTAATAATGGACCTCATTCCCAATGAATGGAGACATTACTGGTGCCTGCTCGAGCAAATCAATGAACAAGAGGGGTGACAGGTGACAAGCGACCTTAAAACCACACAATGTTATATGTGAATAGAGTAGGAAAGAGAGGGCGATGTATTGTCGGGAACGCTGCCGGGGTCCCCGACAGTGTCAGGACAGAGGTTGTCTTCTACCTCCGAGGACGCCGGGAGAAAGATGAAAACTCACGAGTCCGGTGCAGTTCCAAAATGGCTTTTAATAGTACAAAAGCTCTTCCACAGCAATCCAATATAATGAACAAACTCTAGCTCTGGTCCGAACTTAGACCATACAAAAGAGCCTAAGTCTCCCACCAAAGAGAGAGGATGTCACCTGAGCTGAGTCCTACCCAGAAGGAGCAAAAAGGCCAAAGAGCAAAAGGCCAAAGCCAAAAGCCAAAAGCCGCAGGGAGCCAAAAGCTGAAGGCTGAGGGAACCAAAAGGCAAAAGGTGAAGGGGGCTCAAGTCAGCCCCTTATATACACCAAAGTAATCCAATCGGGAGGTTGTCATGCCAACAAAGAACCCTAAACAGAGTGTAGTGCCACACCCTATTGCAGGTATAAACAAAGGTTACACCAAGGACTAATCCCGAGATTATCTCTTATGTAAAACACTGGAGAGAGAGGGGGCTGATATAAAGTAATACATCTTAACTTCATGAGCTTCATGTAATCTAGATGGTACCTACAAGGTCCTTATTATTATCTGCACCAGTGTGATTCTGAGTATCTTGTTCTCATGTACTGAAAGGGTCATACTCGCCTGCTTAGAGCAAACTAGTATGATCCTTCCTATAGTCTTCCTTTAGTCTCAGCGTAGCCAGGGTGGTAGTCTCCTGGTAAATTCTAACTGTCCCACGTTGGGTGCAGTGGGTATAAAGAGGAGCTGTGCCCAATCTAGAAAACATAGAAGTCTTAGTAGATGTATAAGTCAGAAGTTATTCAATCAAGGTGACTTCTGTAACTGCCACACCCTCTAGCAGTGTTTACATAGAAGAGAGATCTCATTAGAATGAACCTTGGCTTAAATAAGATTAAGCTGGGAGTGAGCAAAACAACAAAACTCCCAGATTAGCTAAACATGTCCTCCAACAATGTATTATCCTGGAATCAGCCAAGAGCATTATTGGGGAAGGGGTTGGGGGAGAATAGAGCATTGGTGTGCATTATACTGAACTGGTAACTAAAAATAATGTAATTATGGTTCAAAAATTTGTGATTAGTACTTTGTATTGCAATTAGTCCTGTTAATGAATGTCAGAAGCAGATGTGTGAGGATTTATATTTGTAAGAAACTCACATTCGAGAAAATAAGTTGTTACTTAAGCACACATGTGACATTAGTGGACTGGACAAGATCATGGCCAAGACCAGAGATCTTTCAACCCATGGTCCGTGGACCAATGCTGGTCAACAAGTGTAGAAAGTTGAAAACCAATGGTCTACCACCTTGATTAAGCTGTGATCTGTGGAATGATATGCCAGAAAGGGGGTGGACCACAGGTGTAAAAAGAGTTGGATAAAACAGCCTAGATTTCCCTACAGGCTGGGTTTTTTAGAATCAGAAAGACAGAGAATCAGAAGAACACATAGTTGGTCATACTCCAAGTAAGATAGTGATTTATTACCGGAATGAATGAAGCATCTAGTGGGCTTTCCAGAGAAGAAATATCTAGAATAACTGTTGCAGAAACTCTTAGGTTGCTGACTTTGAAGGGCCTTCATTTAATTATACATCACTTATCTAAACGTTACTGTACTACTTTGGGTCAGGCACTATCCCATACTTGGGGCTAATAGAGTGAATCAGACAAACACACTTTGTTTCTTCAGAGATCTTAACTTGCAGAGTATGAATATGTAGGACAAAGAGCAAGTGCATAAACATATGAGAACATATACCACTGAATAAGAAAAGCAGGATAATACATGGAACTAATGATTGAGAAAGGATGCTTTCATGGAATAGAAATCTCAGTGGAATGGAAAGAGTAAAGAATTAGGGAAAGAGTATTTCAGGTCCTAAGATCTGAGTATTGCATCTGTCCCAAACTAGAGTAATCTTAGTGTGTTTGGGACAGAGATGATGGGTAGCTATTAGCAGGTGCTTGGTTTCCAGTTCTATAGAACCAGAGAATTAAAAAGCTGTCCCCTGCTGTGTATAACTAGTGGACAACTATGGTCTTTCCCAGCTCCTTTGGGGAGTCCTGGATTTCTGGGCACACATTACTGTGTGAGGCTGAACTTACAACTTTAAAATTCAATTTAACAAGCCTCTGAGAGACTGCTTCAGGTAGATACACTCTTTTTCTTCTTATATTCTTCAGGCTGTGCTTTGATTCAGGCCAATTTTCAGAATAATATAGAAGAAGCTGCAAACTCAAATAGGAAACATCGACTCTATCATTTTAGTTTTCATTTTATAGCTTTCTATTCTGTCCAGGCTCTATTCTGACAAGCCAAAGCTTTTGGCAAATCAGCTGAAAAGTTAACTTAAACAAATGAATATGATTATAGGCATTCAACCTATCAGGATTACTCTATTAGGAAGTTGTTTATATAAAGGCCAGTTTCTTATTCCTACAACTGATGAAACTGTAAGAAAAAAACACTCATGTTTGAAAGAAAAGTATAGTAAAGTGCTATATTGCACCACTGGATTCATCAAAAGAAAATAAACAAACCACAAACAACAATGTGTTCTGGAAATGAACCATCAGAGTCTTATTTAAAATGGGAGAAAATCAGAAAATTCTGCCCAACAGGTTGGTACTAGGGGTTGATTTTAAATTAAAATGGAGTCTTTATTTGAAGTGGTATAGCATGATTTTAAAGTTTTGTTTTGTCATTAGGCAAATATATGAACAAACAGGAGTTGAGAAAAAATAAGATAAAATTGTTTTATCAATGGTAGAAAACAATTTATATTCTTTGGGGGTTTGGTCCCCAAACAATGCTTAGGAGCTATAGGGCATAACCCTTTCATTCATAAATATTTCTGAAAATTGCAATACCAAGTACTTTTTTAAATTAAAAAATGACCGTAATTTAAGTAAGAAACTATGGCCTTAAGGGCTCAGAGTATATAAGAATCAGTGTAGATAAGAACAGAGATAGTTTATCTCAATTCAGTGCCATGAACAGTCTTGAGA
Organism: Cryptotis parvus; assembly: GCA_021461705.1. NCBI lineage: Eukaryota > Metazoa > Chordata > Mammalia > Eulipotyphla > Soricidae > Cryptotis > Cryptotis parvus. The sequence goes on along the minus strand of JAJIBD010000908.1, from coordinate 59,663 downwards.
ATACACCATATATTAAAATCCTGACTAGATTTTAATATAAAGAAAGGATAGAAAGGTGACATAGATAAGGCCTGTATCTATAAGGAGTTATGTTGGCTTATCTACTTGTTTCCACCTATTAGTTTGACTATTAAAAGCCTCTAACAGGTACTGAGGATGTACCTCAGTGTTTGAATTCTTGCCCTGCATATATAAAGTCCAGTATTCAATATTTAACCCTGCCCAAACAAATGGAAAAAGAAATAAGCAAAAAACCTGCCCAAGTATAGTTTTAAGTACACTCTATTGTGATTTTATGTACCCCATCTTGAGGTGTATTAAGTTATATTTTTATAGTTTATGGTTTTCTGTCTCTCTGTCTCTCTTAAATAAAACTATTTACTTCAAAGAAGAAAAAGAGAAAGAATGTTAGCTATAAAGGCAAGCTGGGGGAGGGGGGGGGAATCTGGGGAACATTGGTGGTGGGAAATGTGCACTGGTGGAGGGATGGGGTGCTGCAACACTGACGGAAACCCAATCATGAACAGCTTTGTAAATGTATATTTCGCAATGTTATAATAAAAATAATAATAAAAGTAATATAAAGACATGTATATTTGTAACTCTAAAAAAACTCATTTACTTTACTACTAAAAAGTATTCAGTGGCTTTCCATTTAACTTAGAATAAAATCTGAGCTCATTATCAATTATCATGATCTCAGAACTATCCTTTACATATCAATGTTTTCCTGAGGCAGCCACTACCCTCCTCCTCCCACCCCCCAGTTAGCCTGGGGCCCGGTTCTTCCTCTCATTTGTGTCTGTTTAAATGTGCTTCTCTGATCACACTATCTACCCATTTTACCTTCCTTAATTTTATTTTTAGCCTTTCTTTTCGTCTGAAAGTCATTTTCAGGTTATGGGTTATAGTCTCAAGATAAAAAATAAGCAGACCCTTATCTGTCTTGGTCATCCTCAACTCCCATACCTACTTCATACCAGGAGACTTAATTAATATTTTTGAATGAATGAATAAGTAAACAAGGAAACAGTGTGACTCTTTTTTAGATTTCATTCTTTTGAACAATTCAAGAGGCATTCTCAGAAGTCTTTTGTAATGTTTTGGCTTTTATTTTCCTGCCTAATCCTTTTTTTTTTTTTTTTTCCTGCCTAATCCTTTGCACCAATCATTCTGATTCCATTCTTTTGACAAAAGGCCTATTTTGTATGGCCTGCACAAATACACAAGCATTGACTTTTGAAACTCAGGTACGGAACTACTGTGACTCTTGCCTCTGTGCCACCCCCACTGTAATAAAATACAAACGTGAGGCAATTTGACGTTATTTCTTTTCCCTCCTTCATGTCTGGAGAATGAATATCAACTCATTTAGGGCTGCAGGGACCAGTAAGAAATGCATAGCCTGAACTAACAGTGTGCAACCATGCTTCCAAGTAGATGACACAGAGCTTAGCGCCAACAAGGTCTATGTGTTGCACATTTATGTCCACAATAGTGAGAGTTTGTCTTTTCCTTTTGAAGTAGCTTTATTGACATAGCTAAAAGATGTCTCACTTGTCCTCAGTGCAAAATCAATTGGTCAGTGAAAGATCAAGCTTGCAGCGTTGGCTGCATTAACCCCATATTTCAACCATGGACAATGGCCAGTCAGGACAATTTATTTGAACCATGCATAGGCTCTGCTCTCTCTCTTTACACAGAATTATCTTCTATTTCCATAAAGTGAGCAATTCAACTTCTCAGTGAAGTGCTGCAGACCTGATTAGGGGAAAAAAGAGCCTCAGTGCTTTAAATGTGGTGCCAGACAGGGGCTGGAGTGATAGCCCAGGGGGTAGGGCGTTTGCCTTGCACGAGGCCGGCCTGTGCAGGCCCGGTTCGATCCCCTGGCATCCCATATGGTCCCCCGAGCGCCGCCAGGAGTTATTCCTGAGTGCAGGGCCAGGAGAAACCCCTGAGCATTGCCGGGTGTGACCCAAAAAGCAAAAAAAAAAAAAAAAAAAAATGTGGTGCCAGACACACATAAAGTCTTGAATGCCAAGATTGGCTTGCTTGCATGTTCTTTCAACAAGGTTTAACTCATTTACAATCTGAGTTTAAAAAGCTGAAAGCCAACTCTGGTTTCTCTTCAGATCATATAAATCTTTCACCTTTTAAAAGCGGAAAGCCATAGGGATAGAAAACGGCCCAGAGAGAGCTCATCTCACATCTCCTTGAGCCAGGTCTTTATAATTTCATCAAATCATCCTTTCTCCCTCTTCTCTGCTCTGCATTGTTATTTTTAAATAAGCTGTTTAGTAATTTGCTCTTTTCTTCATTCTCTTTGATGCAATTATTGATGTGATGACTAGTAGTTGCGCAGACTTGGAGATGATGTTCACACAGGCAGCTATAGTACTAGGTGCGGGTGTGTCACATACTTTATCAGTTTTGTGGCTTGCACTCGACAGAGATTACACTCTTCTGTGCTATTTTTTGACTTGTGCCTATCACTGTTTTGGTTTTTTTTTTTTTTTTGCTTTTCTTTTTGGTCACACCCGGCAATGCTCAGGGGTTTCTCCTGGCTCTGCACTCAGGAATCACTCCTGGTGGTGCTCGGGAGACCATATGGGATGCTGAGGATCGAACCCGGCCAGCACAGGCCGGCCGCATGCAAGGCAAACACCCTATCCGCTGGGCTATCGCTCTGGTCCCACCTATCACTGTTTTAAGTAAGCTCCTTTGCTCAAATGTGATCAATGCAGTACTTAGATTTTTTTGTGTCTTATTTTAGTCATCACTGCTGCAGAATCTATGGACAGTCTGCAGCATTTCAAATAAATGAGTGAGCTGCAGTTTTATCTCTAGAGTAGAAAATATCAACATGGTTTGATATGTAAGGGATTCTTCTGGGTGAAGTGACAGTGAGGAATTAGATGGGAAAAAAAGAATAATCAGGGCAGCAGAAATAGACAGGTCTGACATTTGTGAAGAGGGAAAAGAGGAAGGATTCTGTAAGAATAGCTTGAGGCAATAGAAGTTTCTGTGAAACTCAAACAGGTGAATGGTAAGTTCCTTAGCTAAGTCCTGAATCTTTCTGAGAGTGGTTGGATAATTATGGCTCATAGGAAAAAAATTGTCCTTCCACCTGTTTTTGAAATAAAATCTTATTAGACTATAATTACATCCATTCATGTGCATGTTGTCTTTAGTTTATTTCCCAAAAAGAGTTGAGTAGTTGAAAGAGAGAAATATAAGACACTCCTTTGGACTCTTTACTAAAAAATGTTCAATCCCTGTCCATGCTGTTCAAGCTTGGTTCATTATATTCAGTTATTTGTTGAGAATTGCACTAAGGAAATGAGGTCTTGGTGCCAAGGTTGCCTCTGGATAAACTCAAAGTGTGGCTGTTGGAAGATTTTAATACCATAGAGTATGCTACCCGCACTGCAGAGTCTGGCAAGCTACCCATGTCGTATTTGATATGCCAGATACCAGTAACAATTATAGACCTCATTCCCATGACCTGATGGAATGGTTTGAGGCTCTTTATGTTCCTGGAGCAAGCAGGTGCCCTTGGGCTCTACTTGCATGAGACAGGTCATATGGAGATGTTACTGGTGCCCGCTCGAGCAAATCGATGATGAACGGGAAGACAGTGACAGTGATAGACAGATGCTCCTAAAGGAGATTCTTTAAAAGGGGAGCTTTGGTGGGGGTATCTCCATAGTTGTCACACAGGACATCTTAAAATTGATATTGTTTCAATACTTTTATTATAAATAAGATCTGCCAGCTAAAATAGTATGACTCAATATCCAAGGTCAGGTAAAATCTGGATCAGGAGGTCTTGTCAGTGGGTGGAATCTACTGCAAGTGTTTGGGACTCAGATGTTAGGTAAGTCAGAGAAGGGAACAATGTGCTAGAAATTATTGGAAATAATTATACCAACCTAGAACTGAGCATTTAATTCAGGCAAAGGGATATACATGATAACCTCTAAATGTATGTGTTTCAAGCCACAATAAGGAAGAGAGAGAGAGAGAGAGAGAGAGAGAGAGAGAGAGAGAGAGAGAGAGAGAGAGAGAAGAGGCAAAAGTGTCTGCCATAGAGGCATGTTGAGGGAATGGGGAGGAAATCAGGGAACATTGTTGTGGGAAATGGGCACTGGTGGAGGAATGGGTGCTGGAATACTGTATGACTGAAACCCAAACATGAAGATCTTTTTAATTGTATATCTCATGGTGGTATAATAAAAAAAATTTTACAAAAACATTATTTACCAGCTATTCCATTGGAAGTGAAGATATAGAAACCATATTAAAGTATTGCTTATTTCCAGGTGTGGTGTTTATTTTTTGTGAAAATTAATAATTTGTTTTATTAATAGCATATATAATAGCAAGAACAGTGCTCAACTTTGTCTTAGTTGATAAAACCAAGTTGTCTAGAAAGGTGTATGATAGTGATAGAAGGAACAGTAGGTGGTCAGAATCGTGTCCAATACTAGCTACTAGTTAACTTTGCGACCTCTCTCATGCCACTCATGGGTTTCTAGAGTACCATTTGTAATATAAATAATATAATAAATATAATGATAATAGTATAATATTATCATGATATATGATACATGATATAATATCATCATAATATTATAATGATGATATTAGTAATAATATAATAAATATAAGCTAAAAATCCTAAATATAAACTAAAGTCCTAAAGTATTATAATAAGAACAAAAGTTCTGAGATAAAAGGTGTGCCTGATAGTTGGCAACTAGGCTTTTGTAAACTAATGGAGAAAATGGAAGAATCTGTGTCAAGGAGATATTTTCAGTCTTCAGTAACATGCATTATTCTTTTTTACTTCAAAATAAACAAGACTCTATGTTGGAGGTATTGAATGATCTGGCAATATGGTCTGTTATGTGGAAACACTGTCAAAACACAATTATACTGCTGTTTCCTTGGGCTGGACCCTAATGTCAATACTCAGGTGAGAGGTCTTGATTCACCTTCTTAGAAGAAAGCTGAAGGGAACAAGTGCTTACTATATGTGCACACAGGTAAATGAGCATGAGGGCTAAGCACCAGGGAGCTCAGAAAATACTATTGCATGAATCTCAGACACTGAAAATTTTGAATATATGAAATTAGCATTTTACCTATTTGAATTTCTTTGCGGCAATAGCTTTAGTACCAAATCCTTGATTTTCCTGGAGTTCTGGGTGGAGTTTATAAAAATAGATCAATTTCTCCAGTAATATTCAGTGTAGGGATCTTAAATGTAAAAAATACAGGGTTCTTATATTTATAATGTGAAAATTCAGTATATCTACTTAAGCTTGAATTCATATAAGAAGGTGGATAGTTTTAGTACATATCATATTAATATTTTATTTACCAGCCTTTAATTTGTTGAGGCCAATTCTGGAGACTAGGGGAGGAGGCTTGATTTCTTGTGCTATGTAGGTGCTGCACGACAGAATACACCCAAGCAGGGGAGCCAAAACCATTTTAATGCCCATTTTGATTGTCTTCTTTCACACTCCAAGTATTAGATTTATTTTTAAAGTGATAAGGTAAGAAATAAAGCTTTAACTTTACCCTTACACACATCAGTTTAGTTGAGGAACTTATTCAAACTGGAAGTCCAACTGTGACTGCAGAGCTGACCCAGACCCATATCAAACATTGTGATAATTGAGTTTTTCAAGTCTCCGTGAGAGCAAGATAGAAAGTTATATTATGGTTGGGCTAAAAAAAAATCTATCATTTTATGGGAAAATAAACTATCCTAAAATACAAACATCTCTTCTTGAACTTTTTCTGAATTTCCTTGAACTCTTAAAATGTGAAAACTTTTTAGTTGATTCAGAACAACAAGAAACATCACCCCTGAGACCCTTCTTTAGCCAGCAAATAGATATGGATAACACCGTCACTTAGAGGAGATTGGACTCTAGAATGATTTCCTTTAACTATTAAAGAAGGCCACAGTACAAAAAAGGTAGAAGAATTTCCCATATAAACTTTTATTTTTAAAATACCTTTTCTATTATTATTCATTTTAAGTTTGTGCTTGTGCCAGCATAATTTTGACAAGCTTCAGAATATCTGCAGCTATAATTGTAGAAGTTCCCCTTTAATAAAATAAAATTTGATTTTCATGAGTAGTAGAAACTTGCTAGACCTAAAGAAATATCATGAACACATGATCAAAAATAGACAAATTTATCTGAGTTTCATTTCTTTTTTTCCCCCCCCCCCAAGAGTTTCATTTCTTAAGTTGCACAAAGATATTAACTAGAAAGTTTAACCTTCACAAGGTTAGAAGCTGCTGGCAAAGCTCCTAAGCACTATGAAACATTTTGGGAACTCTAGTCCCTTTTTTGTCAAAAAAAAAAATTCTCTTCTTTTTATCCAGTCATTCTTATCCCAAGGCACATTCTTCCTCTTCCAGATCCCTCTCCTTTTATTGGAATATAATCAGCCTCATAATTGACCCACATCATGCTTATCATGGGGATACTCATTTCTCAATTCCTATCATTTGCTGCTTTGAAAAATCAAATTCTCAGCTCTTCATTTACCGAGTTCTCAACATAAAATTTGTCTAGCTTTTTGGATAATGTTCAGGACAAATCTTTTTTGCATCATTTTATGAAGGCTTGTCATGGGTTTCAGTTATCTGTTGCCATATAAAAATGCATGCTGTAAATCAATATCTCTTCTAACATACTCATTGCGTCTGTGGGCTGAAAGATTCAGACAGCAAAGAGTGAAAATGGCTCATCTTTATTTTTGGCTATCAATTGGGAAGGCTCCAACAAGGGAAGGCTCCAACAAGGGAAAGCACTTGAAGAGCTGATAATAGCAGACTCACTGGACCTAAATGTTCCATGAAATGGGATTGTGAACGCCCTGTTCATGGCTGAAGGGAACCACAGACTAGGGGGCAGCCTCACTCTGACTCTCAAAGGACTGGAAGATAGATGCACAACCTGAGAGTAGAATGAGAGCAGAGAACTTAACGGAAGAAAGGCTGATTTTTAAATTATTTTAAAATGTATTTTAAAATGCAGGACAAAATGGTGACACAGGGAAACAGAGTTAGGGACTTGGATAAATAGAGAAACGAGGAGAAAAGAGGTCCTGGGAGAGGACCTGCAAGGTGCTGCCCTGAACAAAGACCCCGAAGAGAGAGGCCCCGAAGAGAGGAGCCTGCTCAGATGCCCCGAGGAGAGCAGCCCGCAGACCTGCCGGAGAGAGCCCGAGTGCCCCGAGAGAGGGTCCTGCAGTGCGCTATATCCAGTATTCCAGAGTACACAGAATACTTCTGAAGCTAATGATAGAAGTTGGAGACATGCCTGCCAAACACATAGGATGGAGTTGTAGCTTCTGAATGAAAAAGAATATGAGTGGCTGCATTGGTGGTGGAATACGGATGCTGTCTTCAAATTTGGACCTGATGGACTTTTAAGTTATTTATTTATTGAGTTAACCTTGTATCAAATGCTACATAAGTCTTAAGTATGCAACATTGTGAATCCACATGCACTTCCCCTTTGTCCCAGTTTATGAATCCCATCCCTCTCCAGCTCACTTCTCTCTGATCTTCCATAACTACTAGTTGGTCTTATGGTCCAAAAATTTTCTGTTTATTTAATTTATCTATTTATTTTCTTTCATCAATAAATGCTCGAGTTTTTTGAGGTGCCTACAAGAGTATGCTAGCCCGGCAGAGCTTGGCAAGCTACCCGTGTCGTATTTGATATGCCAAATACCAGTAACAAGTATAGACCTCATTCCCATGACCTGATGGAATGGTTTGAGGCTCTTTATGTTCCTGGAGCTGCAGATGCCCTTGGGGTATCTCGCATGTGACAGGAGCGTATGGAGATGTTACTGGTGCCCACTCGAGCTAATCGATGATCTATGGGAAGACAGTGATACAGTGATTTAAAATGTATCACTGTATCACTGTATCACTGTATCACTGTCTTCCCCGCTTCATCTTCTATTTGCTCAAGCGGGCACCAGTAACATCTCCGTATGACCTGTCTCTATGCAAGTAGAGCCCAAGGGCACCTGCCTGCTCCAGGAACATAAAGAGCCTCAAACCATTTCATCAGGTCATGGGAATGAGGTCTATAATTGGTACTGGTGTTTGGCATATCAAATAGGACATGGGTAGCTTGCCAGGCTCTGCCATGTGGGTAGCATACTCTTGTAGTCATCTCAAAATCCAGCATTTATTGATGAACCGCAGGAGCCAGGCTGTGATAGGCTGGTCTGCTGGGTGGAGTTCTGACGGGGGAGTCCGGATGTGGAAAATGGAGGTCCTCATGGAGTGGGGGTCGTCTGGCTTGTTGTGAGGCTCTGCTGGGGTGGCGGGCCAGGGCTAGGACCTGCCATCCCTCCCGGGCACCTCCTGAGCAGCTGGGCACAGTGAGAGCCAGTAGCAGCTTTGCCCCATGTCTGCCCCATGTCTATTAAAATTTATTATTTAATAAAAAAGTTTTGTAGAAACTTTTTTTGTAGAAAAAAGTTTTGTAAAAGTGTGGATACTTACTCTATTTCTTGCCTACCTAACCCTGTGGATCAACACATCTAAACTTCTACCCATTAAATATTAAAACATAGAGCAAAATTTCTTGGCAGGTTGGGAATGACTGCTTAAGTCCGTGAACTGTGTAGCTTTTACCATGGTTCTGCCATTTACTATAATGAAGAATCTTATAATTCATCAACCATTGCTTCCTGTCTTAATTAAAGTGAACTCACTGTTATCTCCCTACTTTTTCAAACCCACTGTCTCCTGTTTTTGCTTTCTTCTGTTCACTTGGAGCATTCTCTTCAATATTTATAGATTTTTCTAAAAATATCAAGAAAATATTTTGAAAATAACTTCAAAGATCTTTTGTTTCTATTATGCAAATCTATGGCAATGAAATTTAAAGACTGCTACCTACTTGATATGAGATGGAAGAAAGATTAGAGAGAAGTAAATATAGACATCATATCTAAGATATATCCTGCCACATAAACCTTCTCTCTTTCCTGCTAGGCCATTCAGTTTTTTTATGTACCAAGAAGAAATAATTTAATTGCAAATAATGTAAACTTAATTACACTAGTTTAAGCAATTGTAGTTTTTATATTAGAAATATCTAACAGAAGATAAGTGGATTTTAGCATTGATTGAAGAGTTTCCAAAATTCTTTTGGTATTTTATTTAAGTTATTTTCTTATACCCACACAGTACTTTCTTTTTTAAAAAAAAAATCATACCACTGTGAGCTATACAATTATAAGGATGTTCATATTTGGTTTGGTCATAAGGTGTTCCAGCACCCATCCATCCACCAGTGCCCCATTCCCGTCACCAATATCCCCACATTCCCTCCCACCCACCCCCAGCCTGCCTCTATAGCAGGCACCTTTTCTTTCCTCTTTTTCGCTCTCTTTATGTCTTTCTCTGTCTCTGTCTCCCTCTCTTCTTTTACACATTGTGGCCTGCCCTACAGACATGAAGGGTTTATCATGTAATTCTCTTTGTTTATATTCAATGGTGAGTTCTAGTCTGACATTACCATTTCACACACTTAGTAGAACACTGGTATATATTTATATCCTATTAATGAATTCAGTCATTCTATATCTGTCCTTTTCCTTCTGACTAATTTCACTCAGCATGATAGTCTTCATATTCATTCATTTGCAGGTAAATTTCATGACTTCATCTATTCTGAAAGCTGCATAGTATTCCATTGTGTAGATGTACCGCACTTCTTTAGCCAGTTCTCTGTTATCGGGCTCTTAGGTTGTTTCTAGATTCTGGCTATTGTGAACAAAGAAGTACAGATAGTGTTTCTGCTATATGTTTTTTAGGTCTCCAGGGTATATTCCCTGGAGTGGTATTGCTAGGTCAAATGGGAGCTCAATATCGAAGTTTTTGGAGGAATGTCCATATTGTTTTCCAAAAGGGCTGGATCAGTCGGCACTCCCACCAACAGTGAATGAGAGTCCCTTTTTCCCCACATCCATGCCAGCACCAGTTGTTCTTGCTGTTTTGGATGTGTGTCTGTCTCTGTGGTGTAGGATGATATACTTCATTGTTGTTTTGATTTGCATCTCCCTGGTGATTAATGATGAAGAACACTTTTTCATATGCATTTAGGCCATTCAAATTTCTTCTTTTTGGAAGCTTCTGATCATTTCTCTCCCCATTTTTTGATGGGATTGACTGTTCTCTTCTTGTAAAGTGCAACCAGTGCCTGATATATCCTGGATATTAACCCTTATCAGATGGGTATTGGGTGAATATTCTTTCCCACTCTGGATTGTCTTTGTATCTTGGTCACCATTTCTTTTGAGGTGCAGAAGGTTTTCAGTTTTATATAATCCCATTTTTTATGATTGCTTCCATTTGCTTTGTCAGTGGTGTTTCATCTTTGAAGATGCCTTTAGCATTTTTCCCCTGTTTTCTTCTATGTACCTTATGGATTCATGTCTGATGTTGAGATCTTTGATCCATTTTGATCTGACCTTTGTGCATGACGTTAGAAGGAGGTCTAAGTTCAATTTTTTACAGGTTGTTGCCCAGTTTTCCCAGCACTATTTATTGAAGAGGCTTTCTTTGCTCCACTTAATATTTTTTGCTCCTTTAGCGAAGATTAAGTTATTGTATATGTGAGAGTGTGTTTCAGGATATTCAGTTCTATTCCATAGATATATGGGTCTGACTCTATACCAATACCATGCCATTTTAATTGCTACTGCTTTGTAGTTGAGTTTGAGGTTGGGGGAAAGTCATACCTCTCATCTTCTTTTTCCTAAGAATTACTTTAGCTATTCACCACACAATACTTTCTGCCACTCTCAACATTATGTCTACAATTGAAAATGCCTGTCTTTAATTTGCATAAAGCACAATAACATGACAAGTCAATTGCATCACATCATAGTGGTGTGATGTGATGCAATTGACAGAATTGAAATTAAATTCTGTCTCAGAATTTGAAATTAAAACTCAGTATTACCTTTACTTTATGTTTTAGGGTAAGAAAGGGAAGGCGCTTCACATTCCGTGTTGATACAGACAAACAGGCAAAAGCAGGATCTCTTTACCTGCTGCTGTTCCTACAAGGGTCTGAAGAATGCCTCCATATATAAAAGTTGATTCCTTTTGTATATGTCATTAAGGCTTGATCTCTGAGCTTTTATTTTGCAAAAGTAGTAAAAGGTCCAATATCTAGACTTTGTGAACTGTTCCTCTGGCATTGATAATGACAGCTATTCGGCCTAACTGCTTTTCTGGTGGAAAATGTATCACTTTCAAAGAGGCACCTAAAATTTTGGTCACATTGATAATCAGATAATTATTCTACGGAATCAAGATTTGCCCTTTGGTAACTTTCATGTTTTGTCTGAGTTTTGTCCTCTAAGATAGTGTAATCAAATCTATTCTCTCTTATTTGATTTCTTTAAATATTTATGAAGTTATAAAATTTCTCCTTAGGCTTTTCTTCTGCCAACTAAACAGACTTAGTTCTTCCAATGAACTTATTTTCAAATCACATAACTTCTGCACTCAAGATTGTTCTGAGTGTTCCTTTAAGGACTTTCCTGCCACAGGAAAGGTTTATTTTCCTGTGTCAGTGCTCCCCCTGAGGTCAAGGATTATGCCTTTTATTTACCATTTGAAACCTTTGTTTAGCATCCTGTTAGAATTGTTGGCATATTCAATATATATGTATTGAACTAATAAAATTGTTATGTATGTTCTCAGACATAATTTAGAGTGGTTGTTTTGAAAACTTTTAATATATTCTAAGGTTTTGTGCATTACCAAAATTGCTTATAAGTATATTGCTTTTATAATTGAGAAAGAATAGCACAATTCCAATTTTTACCTCATTTTAAAGACTTGAGGTGATATTCAGGTATGACTAACTGATGTAGACAGCCTCTTGTGGAATTATTACTTTCCTTATACAAATACTTTTGTTTCAACCCAATGTTTTCTTTCTCAACATGAATCATTCAAAATATTTGTTTTATACATGTTTGGGACATATCACTCTCACATATCTCAGGTAGTTTTATCTGGTGCTTTCTTGAGCTAAATTTTAGTTGCCTGGTCTTTAAGTATTTTTCATACTGGCAAAAAGATAGTGAGGAAAAGACAATTAGGCCTGTTGGACAAATTATCATCACCCTGTATTTGACCCATGAAGTAAATTTTAAATTTTTGCTTACTTTTACATTTAGTTTGTTAAATATCTGTGTGATAAATTATGTTCACCATTCAAATTTGAGTCATAATTTTAGAATTATTTTTCCATTATCAAACACCCTGACCCTCAAGGTGTTGCAGGTGTGACTGCGGTGCCCAGATGCATGGGCAGGTGGCAGACAGGAGACAGGCTTGTCTACACTCAGGGATCTGCCCCATGGGCCCTGGATGGTTGATGGTCTGAGATAGAAAAGGACGGGCCCCCTGGGATGAACCCAGAATCATGACAGAGTCTGGCAAGCTACCCGGGGTGTATTCAATGTGCCAAAAACAATAAGAATAATGGACCTCATTCCCAACAAATGGAGACATTACTGGTGCCCACTCGAGCAAATTGATGAACAATGGGAAGACAAGTGGTACAAGTGATGCAAACATAGTAGTCATTCCTTCAATTTTTATGGTTTTTGGTATTTGTACCTAGATCATTTTCTTTTTCTTGTTATTTTGTTTGTTTTTAGGCAACACCAAGTTATGCTCAGGTTTTATTCCTGGCTCTGAACTCAGATATCACTCCTGAAGATGCTTGGGGGACCATAAGGGATGCCCACTATACTATCTCTCTGGCCCTAAATCATTTTCATGTACAATATTGCTCTATAGTATTCTTCTGTATACCTATTAGTTTCAAAGTGTGTTGCATAAACACACTTTTAGTGTAGGAAGAAAACACTAACTTATCTGCATTTATTTCTGCCAAATGATGATGTATTGAAAGTAATATGAGTGATGCAAGTTTGTGTATAATTAAAGGGAATGCTAAAGTCACTTTTACTACTACTATTACTGCCACTACTATTTTTCTCATTGTCTGTTGATATTGTAGCAATGATCCACAATTGCATACACAGTTATGATGTTTGATAATGAGGTTGTGGTGCTTACACATTCATCTAAACAGTTCTACAGGGCTTTTATTCTTTCAGAAGTGGTGCTTACACATGTATTGGCTGGAGGTGGGTAGCAGGAACAGTCACAGTTCTGGGTTATTTGATTTACTTATTTTGCTTTTTGGCCACACCCAGCAATGCTAAGGGATTCCTCTTGGCTCTGCACTCAAGAATTACTCCTAGTGATGCTCAAGGGATCATATGGGATGCCAGAGATCACACCCGGTTAGGCTGCATACAAGACAAACACCCTACCCTCTGTGCTGTCACTCCAGCCTCATGTCGCAGTTCTAGTTGTTGTGTTCAGACATCTCTTTTTGACATTGTGGTGCTCACCAAAACTGGTTTCATGTTCATACCTCGTTGCAGTTTGCTTGGAAATCATGCTTGATGTCAGGATCAAAAACCCTAGAACTGCCAAGCAGAATGTCCAGCATTGCCTTTGGCATATCTCAGTGATTTCTAAAGTTTTTTCTTTTTTGCTTTAAGAAATTAATTTGACATATTCAAAAAGGAACAATAAGAAAGCCAGGGTGCCTAGAGACCATTAGGAACAATGCAGTTGTGTGGAAAAATGTCGTTGGAGAGAAAAGTAGAACCTGAATTTGGAGAAATTTGGATTTTATATAACTTAAGTCAAAAGTGATCAGAGTTTTTAAAAAGCTTTATCTCATGGAAATCTCATCTTTATCTCATGGAAATAGAAAGAAACGTTTGGTTTGCTTTTTGTGAATATTTGCTCTGAGGAGGGAGGGCATGCAGGGAAGGCTCTTGCAGTACTTGAAGTAACAAAAGAGAAAATTTAGACTTGTCTAAATCTGACTACACATGGTCAAAATTAGGATATGATTTGGAGGTAGGGATCCTTCACGAATAATATTAAATGTATGTGACTATAAGAATTAAAAAGCACTGGGCAAGTTATTGACCTATTCTAAGCATCCAAGAAGGGGAGGCTATTTTCCATCTCATAATTCCTCCCTTTCTGAGTGGTGAAATGAGAGCATTTACAGTCATGAATGGTGAGCTGCCTCCCTCTGCAGTCTTTCCTTGGTCCCTTCCACCCTTCTACTTACTCTTCTAATGTCGCTCTCTTCAGGTAACCTTCAAACTGCTGAATTCAGTGCAATTTTCTAGTTTTTCACTCCCTGATGCCTCTCTGCAGCCTTTGACATTTTGTCCCTTGGAATGCCCTTACGCTTTTTTTTTTTTGAGTGATAGACTCCTCAATCTTTCTTATAGGTCTTTGGGCTTCTTTCCCCATGTCTCCTACCGTGTCAGTTTAGAGGTTACTCAAGAAACTGACCTTGATTCCCTCATTGTCTAGTGCCAGCTCTGGAGGACCAAATCCTCATCCTTAACGTTATTACAGGGTTAGTTCTTCATTTCCAATTGATGTCTTTTCTTCCAAAGTCATGACTTTAAACCAGAAGAGTGATAACTTCATCTTTGTCCTTCCGTTTCTCAGTAAAGATGATAAATAAATGAATGATAAATAAATAATTGTATATCTGGGAAGGCACGCAAAACACTATCAAGGATGGAATTTTTAAAAATACAAATAAACAAACTGGATTTGTATTGAGGGCATTAGGAAGAATTTTGAATTGGCCCTAACATTAACCACACGTGCTTTTTCTATTCTAACCTATACAACAATTTTTTATGTCTTGAATAATTCATGTACCACTGACCAGCACAATAATACATTTTACTTTAAGCATACAACTGCATTTCTTAACTCATCTCTCAATTCCAATCACTTCACTCAATTTCTGTTTCTCCATGGAAAGAGAAATCCTACATAAAACTGAGCAACAGATAATAAGCTTCATCAAATAGGGCTGACTGAGTAGAACTTACTGGGAAGATTTAAGCCTAAATTGGATTTCTTTACTGAGTTAGACTTTATGCACACTCTAAATGGGCAAAAATTTACTCAGATTTCACAACTTTTAAAGTAAGGGACATACTCCACTGCCTAGCTTCTTAAACTGTGGGGTCACATAAATAAACATAGGGATCACCAAAAAAAAATCTGACAATAGCATTAAAGTTTCTGAATATGCAATGAACAAAAATTAGTTCAAGATAAACCATCTAAATATGTCACTGAGAAAAGGACAATATCGTATGACCTCACTCATCATATAAAAAAAGAAATCAATTTTATTGAATGACTAAATTCAGCTTGCCCAGTGGAGGAGTGTTCTGGCCGTGACCTGGGGTGAACAGTCTGAACTGGGCTTGAAACAGGAGCACAGGGAGGATTAAGAAAGGAGACCAAAGAGAAAGAGAGAGAGAGAGAGAGAGAGAGGAGAGAGGAGAGAGGAGAGAGATGGGAGAGGAGAGGAGAGGAGAGAGAGGAGAGGAGAGAGAGAGAGAGAGAGAGAGAGAGAGAGAGAGAGAGAGAGAGAGAGAGAGAGAGAGAGCACGCTTCCTGGACTGTCTCACTTTCCTCCACCGGAGTATTTATTGCTTAGAACCAGTAATAAAAAAAAGAACATTATCGATTTAATCAAATGCCTATCTTAGATCATTACTTATCTTAAGGGCCTTAACAAATGGTTATCATCTTTGCAAAGAGCTTCCACAACAGGAAATTTCCCCAAGGAGTTGACAGAGAACAAATATAGGACCCCCTTTCCCTGTGTGTGTGGGGGGGCAGGGTGCGGGGCAGCATTCCTTTGTGCCAGCTTTCTGAATTAAAAGGTCCCTTAAACTGTCCTTCCAGCTTGTCTGTTGTCTGTCTCTTTTATCTATCTAGTTCACAACACAGGTGGGGAATGGTGAAGTGGACTATACGTAATACAGGGAGATAGGTGGGGATTTGGGCAGTTTGCCTGTGGTGAGGTGGAGTAAGTATGTAAATTAAAATCATAACTACAGGGGCCGGAGCTATAGTCCAGCAGGTAGGGTATTTACCTTGCACGCGGCTGACCTAGGTTCGATCCCAGGCATTCCATATGGTCCCCCAAGCACCATCAGGATTAATTCCTGAGTGCAGAGCTAGGAGTAACCCCTGAGCATCGCTCGGTGTAAACCAAAAAGCCTAACAAATAAATAAATTTCAATAAACTAAAAATAAACCATAAATACTAATGCCATTATAACCATATGATTTAAATTATAATAAGCATAATACAATAAAAATAAAAATAAACCACTTAACCAAATCAAAAGTGTTCCAGTAGCACTGGTGTGTGCTACCTTTCTTGGGTACAGAGGACCATGAATAGAAAATACTGAAGAAGCTCCTCTCTCATATTCCTTCCCTTCTGTATGTCTCTTTAATGTTCTGAAACCCCACAAGACCCAAAGGAAAGATTTTTCCTTTTTCCTTGGTCCTGATGCACTTCTATTTTCCAAAATATATTTCTCAATGTAGGATGGATTTGAGGACAGGGAGAGAAACACCGTCAAGGTGACCGCTACATTATCTTCATTCTAGTACTTATTTTTCCCAGCACATGGCAAAATAAATTCTGCTCTAGTTAAGAACCAGGAAATTCAGAATATTTCTGAGAGAAATACTGAGTTGAGCAGGGGAAATAGAAGCTGGAAGCCGTACATTATTCACACACTTAACTCCTCACATGTTGCCAGACCCAAGTGGATGGTCCAATCACCTGGAACAGTAATTCAGATGTAATGGACTCTTAATGACAGTTAAGAAAATTAACAAATGAGAAGAAGTAATCTTTTGATTTTGGCTTTCTGAAGCATCAAAGATGTTTTCCAGTCCTGGCTTGATTTGTACTACAGTCAGTAATATAAAGGTGAAGGAATTGGAAGGAATAAAGCTGCTCTTTGCCCTTCCTTTTCATGACCCTTTCCGATGCTATTTTCTAAATGCCTCTAAGTTCTCTACTTTATGGGAACAAGGAGCATTTTGGTGTTGCTTATTTATTTTTAAAGCAAGCTTCTAATTTTCCCCCCTAACTGCTCTTGGACATGAAACCATGTCATTTTGCTATAATATTTTTGCTTCTATAGTTTGCAAATTATTAGTTATTATTTTTTTCTGATGTGGAAACCACATCTGAAGATGACACCTAGCCAGACGAGGCTATCACAGACCAGATCATAGACACTCAACCTGCAGCAGTTTTTTATTTCAGTCCGGCTCAGGCATGCTGATCCAGAGACTCACAGACATGGGGCAGAGCTGCTACCAGCTCTCCCTGTGCCCAGCTGCTCACGAGGGACCCGGGACGGATGGCTGGTTCTAGCCCTGGCCCGCCACCCCAGCAGTGCCTCCGCAACAAGCCAGATGATCCCCCCCACTCCATGAGGGCCGCTGTTTTCCATATCCGACCTCCCTCTCTTCAGAACTACATCCAGCAGATGAGCCTATCACAGCCCTGCCCATGTGGTCGCAAGCGGCCACGCGGTTCAATAAATGCTGTATTTAGAGGTAGGTGACTATAAGAGTATGCTACCCACACAGCAAACCTGGCAAGCTGCCCATGTCATATATGATATACCAAATACCAGTAACAATTATGTTAGGTCATTCCTATGACCTAATATAATGATTTGAGGCTCTTTATGTTCCTGGAGCGAGCAGATGCCCTTGGGCACTACTAGCATGAGACAGGACATATGGAGATGTTACTGGAGCCCGCTCAAGCAAATTGATGATGAGCAGGAAGATAGTGATATAGTGGCTAGTGACATTTTTTAAATTTTTAAAAAAATTTATGACACCACTTTTAGACATACAATTGCAAGATGCTCATGCTTGAGTTTTGGTTCTACAGTGTTCCAACACCCATCCCTCCACCCGAACCCATCTCCCATCACCAATGACCCCACCTCCCTCCCCCTCCGACACCCAACTACTTGGTGGGTTCTGTATATCCTTTCTCTCCCTCTCTGTCTCCCTCCTGCCTACCTTTCCTACACATTGTAGAATACAGTACATTAAAGGACATAACTGTTTCCACTAGTTTGATGGCCACCCATGGCCACTTGGGTCCAGCTGTGTGCTGGAGTCTTGGAGAAGAGCGCCGCCGCCCCGTCTAGCCGGTGCCCGCATCTCCGCCGCCCAGCCATGGCCAGCAAGGAACTGGTGCGCCAGCTGCAGCGGCGACTGCAGTGGGAGCAGACGGAGGAAGAAGGCGCCAGAACATTCTAAGTCCTGGGGTTACCACAGCCGATGCCTTCCTCATCCATCAGCTACAAATCCTGAAACTTCTACTCTGCTTCCTAGTCCCCTGGAAATGCTGATATGGATTCATTGCCCCCTCCCAAAACCACTGTTTGCTACAAGCAGCACTTGCACACAAGCACTATTTTTTCCTATAGTGTCACCCACAATGTTGCTGTTCCTCCTACATACACACACACACACACACATTGTGTTGGATGACAGATCTAGCTAATCTGGGAGCTTTGTTGTTTTGCCCACATACAGCTTAATCTATTTAAGCCAAGGTTCATTCTAATGAGACCTCTCTTCTATGTAAACACTGCTAGAGGGTGTGGCAGTTACAGAAGTTACCTTGACTGAATAACTTCTGACTTATACATCTACTAAGACTTCTATGTTTTCTAGATTGGGCACAGCTCCTCTTTATACCCACTGCACCCAGCGTGGGACAGTTAGAATGTACCAGGAGACTACCACCCTGGCTACGTTGAGACTATAGGAAGACTATAGGAAGGATAATACTAGTTTGCTCTAAGCAGGCAAGTGTGACCCTTTTAGTACACGAGTACAAGATACTCAGAATCACCCTGGTGCAGATAATAATAAAAAGGACCTTGTGGGTACCATATAGATTACATGAAGCTCATGAAATTAAGATGTATTCCTTTATATCAGCCCTCTCTCTCTCTCCAGTGTTTTACATAAGAGATAATCTCAGGATTAGTCCTTGGTGTAACCTTTGTTTATACTTGCAATAGGGTGTGGTGCTGCTCTTCTACACTCTGTTTAGTGTTCTTTGTTGACATGACCCTCCCTGGATTACTTTGGTGTATATAAGGGAATGAGAGACTCACAGACATGGGGCAGAGCTGCTGCTGGCTCTCTCTGAGGCTCCTGGGAGGGATGGCGGATTCTAGCCCTAGCCCACCACCCCAGCAGAGCCTCGCAACAAGCCAGATGACCCCCCCAACTCCATGAGGGTCTCCATTTTCCACATCTGGGCTTCCCCCTCATCAGAACTCCACCCAGAAGACCAGCCTATCACAGCCCAGCTCGTGCAGCCCTTGCAGCTGCGTGATCACTCGGTCACTTGAATCCCGTTATTCATCGATTTGCTCGAGCAGGCGCCAGTAACATTTCCATTGGACCCTATCACGTGCCAATGTAGCCCAATGGCATCTGGTTGATTCAGGAATAGGAAGAGCCTCAAACCGTTCCTTCAGGGTCTTGACAAGGAAGTCTGACCATCTTGTACTTGGGTGGCCACGTGATCTTTTGACATCCCGTGGGATCCAGTCGTTAATGGCTCTAGTCCAGCAGTTGTCTCCAAATCTCATTATATGTCCAGCCCATCTGATTTTCGATGCCTTGGCAAATGAGACAAATTACCATAAATATTCTACCCACCCCTCTGAGAGAGCCCCACAAAGTAATGAGAATATAGAGCCTGGCAAGCTGTCTGATGTGTGTTCAATATGCCAAATCCAGTAACAGAAATGTAGCTGTGTGGTTCATCAATAAATGCTGGTTAGAGATGACTACAAGAGTATGCTACCCACACGGCAGAGCCTGGCAAGCTACCCATGTTGTATTTGATATGCCAAATACCAGTAACAATTATAGACCTCATTCCCATAACCTGATTGAATGGTTTGAGGCTCTCTATGTTCTTGGAGCAAGCAGGTGCCGTTGGGCTCTACTTGCATGAGACAGGACATATGGAGATGTTTCTGGTGTCCGCTTGAGCAAATCGATGATGAACGGGAAGACAGTGATACAGTGATACTAGTTTGATGAACTGCATGACTGCAAGTGGCTGCATGACTTAAGGACCTCATGTTCAGCATCAAGACTGCGAAAATGGCTTGTAATGTGGTGGGCGAGTCTCATCCGGCTGCTTTGGGGACCCCCAGAGGTGATGGGCCAACACCCAAAACCAATTGTCCTCCTGGAGGGGCCTCATGGTCAGCTGAGCTAGGGGAGAGCTGAGTTCCAGTTCCCCCAGCTGCATCTGAGGCTCTGCATGCTATGGCTGGTAGCCCCAGGGCAGCTCCTAGGCGGGGCTGCTGGGCTCAGACAGAATAGAGAGGGGAAGGGGTGACCCCAGCTCCATCTCATGAATTCCCAGTGTTTCCTGCTTCTGAGAGTTGCCTACCTGGGCACTAACTCGTTTTGCTCTGTTAATCTGTTGTTGAGGTCAGCTTCCCTCCAGGCTGGGCTCTGATGTGCTGCAGCATCCAGGAAGCGAAAATGGCCACTAATATGGTAGGTGAGTCTCATCTAGCTGCTTCCGCGACCCCCCCAGAGGTGATGAGCCAACACCCAAAACCCATCTGTCCTCCTGGGGACCCCATGGTCAGCTGAGCAAGGGGAGAGTCGAGTTCCAGCTCCCTAGCTGTGTGAGAGGCACTGCATGCTATATCAACCTCTCCAGTTTGATGTAAATAGAATGATCTTTGAAGTGTACAAATGAGAATGATCCTGAAAGGACCTGGTGCTAAAATACATTGTGTCTAAGGTTAAACTGTGGCGGCAGTGCTGCTGTGCACCTGCGCAGCTGTGGATCTGGAGTCTCTGTCTTGCCGTCGTTGGCTGTGGTGGCTGGAACTCAGGGTCACACCCACTCAGCCCGGAAGCTGGGGACTGGACGGAGGCCCCCAATCCTTGCTCTGAGTCCAGCAGGTGCAGCCACCTGCATGGCGAGCAGGCCCTAGGAGCCATGTATGACATGACCAGGCACTGACCGAGCCTTTTGGCTTTCCCCAGGAACTCATAGGACAGCTCACCATGAGGCTGAGCTGCACAGTCGTGGATCTGGAGTTATGAGTTATTATTTTGTATACTTTAATTTATAATTTAATTTCCATTGTGTTATGCTACAGTATTTGTACTGTCATTTCACTTGTATCACTTGTTTTCTCATTGTTCATCAATTTGCTCAAGCAGGCACCAGTAACATCTCCATATATCCTGTCACATGCTAGTGTAGCCCAAGGGCATCTGCTCGCTCTAGGAACATGAAGAGTCTCAAACCTTTCCTTCAAGTCATGGGAATGAGGTCTATAATTGGTACTGTTTTTGGCTTATCAAATGTGACATGGGTAGCTTGCCAGGCTCTGCCATGAGGATGGGATACTCTTAAAGTAGCCTCTCAACTAGTGCATTTATTGATGAACGGGGAGAGATCGGCTTTTCTGCTGTGTGGAGCTCTGACGAGCTGTGGGGTCTGGATGTTGAAAATGGTTGCCCTCATAGTGTGGGGGTTCCTCTGGCTTCTTACGAGGCTCTGCTGGGATGGCAGGCCAGGGCTAGAACAGTATTTGTACTATTATCATTATATTAAATTTTTCATCTGAACACTATGTTTTACTGAGGAGTACTGTGAACATTTAATCCATAGCTTTTAATTGCTGCATAGATCTTATTGGGGCATATCCATTTTATGGATCTATTCACTCTTCAGTATCGATGTCTAAATTGTCTTTAAATTCCCATTGCAAAAGTGATATTATGGCAAATACCTTTGTATTTTTCTTTTTTCTGAATATGTAGGAAAGTTTTGTTGGTATATGTAATAAAGAATTGAGTTAACATGAAGTATATGAAATTGTGTATTTAATTTAATGCATTGTTCATCAATGATTTTTCTCTACAATTATTCCCATTTTATTCCCATTTTATCTTATTAGAGCACCAGCATTTGTGCATGTGTGTGTGTTTGTGTGTGTGTTTGTGTGTTTCACCAACTTGGCTTTATCAAAATATCTAAGTTTAGCTGGTTCAATGATTCAAAATAATATCTCATTATAGCTTTATTTTTTTAAGCTAATGTGTTTTTTACTGACTGGTTCAGCACCTCCATGAATGTGCAAAATGCAGAGAAAGAAAGCCACAAAAGAATGCCTATCTTCAAAAAATTCTCCAGCTCATTTGCCAACGTGGCAAGGTGCGAGATTCAGGCGACCAAATGTTAACATCCAAACTTGCAAAGCAGTTCAGAGAAGTGATAAAGGAAGAACTCAAATAAAGAAGAGCAGAAATACTGGAAGATGCAGCAGAAGCCAGGAAAAGCATTCGCAATGCACGTCTGTCCTTTGCCAACTATAAGACCAAGATGACTGCCCCCAACGTTCTGATGGATCTATCACATCTTCCAGAAAGGCAATGGAGAAGATTATCCATGACTTCTACTCAGATCTCTTTGATAGCCACATCTACCTGCCCACTTACCAAATTCCACAGGATGGATATGTCGTTCTCAACGTTCTCCCTTCTGAAATCCGACATGCCATTTTGTCGGTAGAGAAGGGAACAGCACCAGGCCCAGACAAAGTCAGACCCGAACAAATAAAGAATCTGCCTTCAGTATTCATCAATACACTGACTCGGCTCTTCACACGCTACCTGTCTGAATACAAGGTGCCATCCCAATGGAAAACCAGCAGGACAGTTCTACAGGAGATATTCACGACATTGGCAACGATCGTCCCATCTGCCTGTTGTCTGTCATCTACAAGCTGTTTACTCGAGTAATCCTGAACAGGATCGGCAGAACATTAGATAAAGGACAACCATGCAAGCAAGCTGGCTACCAAAAAGATTCAGCACAATCGACCATATCCACATGGTAACCAAGCTCATTTAAGTTTGTAGGGAGTTCAAGATGCCTCTCTGGCTCACGTTCATTGATTTAAAGAAAGCCTTTGATTCTGTAGAGACTGAAGCAGTCATCGAAGCCCTAGCCAAATAGGGCATTCAAACCCAATACATCAAGATCCTTCATGAGCTGTATTGTGGATTCAACACCAAGATCTCACCATTTTACAAAGAAGTGATCATATATTTCAAAAGAGGGTTTTGGCAGGGTGATACCATTTCACCAAAACTCTTGTGTACCACCCTTGAGAACATCATGCTACAATTAGAATGGGAAGGAATGGGAGTGAAGACAGATGGTCATCAACTACACCACTCTGCTTCTCTGATGACATTGTTTTAACAACACAAAACGTTAGCCAAGTGGCACAAATGCTGGCTGACTTTGACCAAGAATGTAGAAAGATAGGTCTACAGCTGAATCTCAGCAAAGCTATGTTCATTAGAAATGAGCTAGTTCCAGAGGCCCCATCCACTCTCAATGGAGCAAACATCTCTGTATGCAGCTGTTATGTGTACCTAGGTCGAGAAGTCAACATGATGAACGACCTAAAACCTGAGCTGCACAGGTGGAAGAGAGAGGCATGGAATGCCTTCAAAAGCATTGAAGAAATAGCAAAAAAACAAAAGAACCTCCAGCTCCAGGCACATCTCTTCTACTCCACCATTCTCCCTGCATTAATGTATGCCTCAGAGACCTGGATCCTATGAAAGCTGGATGAGAATGCTATTCAGGTCTCCCAAAGAGGAATCGAAAGAGCTATGCTTGGAATATCACGCCTCCCTCAAGTGAGAGAAGGAATCCAGAGTTCCGACCTCCGTCACTGTTTCAGAGTCAGAGATGCTGTCTTATTTGCCAAGGCATCGAAAATCAGATGGGCTGTACATTTAATTCACTCCCATATCCGTGTGGAGATGACTGCTGGACTAGAGCCATTACCCACTGGATCCCACGGGGTGTCAAAAGATCACGTGGCCGTCCACGTACAAGATGGTCAACTTCTTCGTCAAGACCCTGAATGAACAGTTTGAGGCCCTTTGTATTCCTGAAGCAACCAGATGCCATTGGGCTACACTGGCGTGTGATAGGGTCAAATGGAAATGTTACTGGCTCCTGCTGGAGCAAATCGATAAATAACGGATGTCAAGTGATCAAGTGATCAAGTGAATGTGTTTTTACTAACATTTCCCATGATACATGTTTCTGTGTTTTGTATCTAAATTGACTGCTCTATTTTTTCTCCTATTCTCTGATGTGTTTCCTGTCTTTTCCTTTTTTGGGTATAGGCATCTCTAGTAAGTTTCAGACTCTGAAAATATCTTTTCCAATCCATTATATCTCTGCCATGTCCATGATTTGTGTTGTGTTATCTTGTGTTGAGCGGCCATATTTAATACTTACAAAATAAAGTTATCATTTTTGGCCTTGCCTTTTATGCCTCTGGGGTGCTTTATCAAAGCAATTTTTTGACAATACTTAGGGGGATAAAATATTTTTTATATTTTTATATCTAACAGTACAATTTTAGCTGAGTTAAACATAAATATTTTCTTTTTTATTTTTTGCTTTTTTGGGCCACACCCGGCTATGCTCAGGGGTTACTCCTGGCTTGCACTCAGGAATTACTCTTGGCAGTGCTCAGGGGACCATTTGGGATGTCAGGGATTGAACCTGGGCGGGCTGCATGCAAGACAAATCCCTAACTGCTGTGCTATCACTCCGGCCCCCCATAAATCTCTTCTAGTGGTTTTAGGGATCTCCTTTACTCAAGTAACTGAAATTTTTTTATAGAATCAAGTGGAGAATAAGATTTACTTATGACATACATAATAAAGGGCTCTTTATCCTAATAAGATAATGTATTTAAAATAATGTATAATTATTTTAATAATGTATTTAAAAATATTCACAACAATCTCCAATTATTTGATTTAGGATTTCCTGGTACAGGGCTTTGGACCTGCCCATTAATTGAAGAATTAAAATATCAGTGTATTGGGCTAGAGTAATAGCACAGAGGTAGGGCATTTGCCTTGCATGCAGCCGACCTGAGTTCTTTCCCGGCATCCCATATGGTCCCCCACACACTGCTAGGAGTAATTCCTGAGCACAGAGCCAGGTGTAACCCCTGAGCATCGCTGGGTGCGACCTAAAAACAAAACAGCAAAGAAAAAAATCACTGTACTCCCATGAAGTCTGCATTGGCCAATTTCCTTATTTAAATAGTTGGTGAGGGAAACAGGGGATAAGTGATAGAATAAATACCTACTATGCTAAGGTCCTTAGTTCAATTCCCGTACCTCATGGTGCCGTCAGTATCATTGAATGTATTCTGGGTGGCCTCAAAGTACCAATGGCTGACCACTACCTGGTCATTTGAGCACCATTAAAGATGGCGCTTATAAAAATAGATGAGAAGAAAAGGATTATATTATGGAAGTCCCCACAGTGGTTGATGTTTACTAAGTTTCAGTTTTCCTTTGTGACCAAGAATTATGAATTGAAAATATCACTTGATCATCTAGATTACATGAAGCCCATGAAATTAAGATGAATTAACTTTATATCAGCTCTCTCTCTCTCCCTCTCTCCCTAGTGTTTTATAAGAGTTAATCTCAGCAGAAAGGATTAATCCTTGGCATACTCCTTTGTTTATACCTGTAATAGAGTGTGGCACCACCCTTCTACACTGTGTTTAGGGTTCTTTGTTGACAGGACACTCCTGTCAAAGGATCGGAATACTTTGGTGTATTTAAGGGATTGACTTGAGGCCCCTTTCCCTTTTCCTTTTTCCCCCCCTTTTCCTTTTTTTTTTCCTGCTCCTTCTTTTGGGTAGGATTTCTCTCAGGTGAGATCCTCTCTTTCATGGTAGACTTGGGCTCTCTCTTGTATGGTCTAAGTTCTGACCAGAGCTAGAGTTCTTTCATTATATTGCATTGTGGTGGTAGAGCTTTTGTACTACTAAAAGCCTTTTTTGGAACTACCCGGAAGAAAACTGGATGAGTTTTCTTCCATTCCCAGCGGCCTCGAAGGTAGAAGAGAACTTGTGTCCTGATACTGTCGGGGGAACCCAGCGGCTCCCCGACAGTTCACTACAAATCTTATCCTGAACCTCGTATTTTGGCTACTTTTTGTGACCTGTTGGAGGATATGGCTGATCTGTTCCTTTGATATCACTTCACTTGATCACTTGAATCCCGTTATTCATCAATTTGCTCGAGCGGGCGCCAGTAACATTTCCATTGTACCCTATCACGTGCCAATGTAACCCAATGGCATCTGGTTGATTCAGGAATATGAAGAGCCTCAAACCATTCCTTCAGGGTCTTGACAAGGAAGTCTGACCATCTTGTAGGTAGGTGGCCACGTGATCTTTTGACATCCCGTGGGATCCAGTCGGTAATGGCTCTAGTCCAACGGTTGTCTCCAAATCGCATTACATGTCCAGCCCATCTGATTTTCGGTGCCTTGGTAAACAAGACAGCGTCCTGATTCTGGAATAGCAATGGAGGTCAGAACTCCGGATTCCTTTTCTCACTTGAGTGAGGCGTGATATTCCAAGCATAGCTCTTTCGATTCCTCTCTGGGAGACCCGAATAGCATTCTCATCCTGCTTTCATAGGGCCCAGGTGTCTGAGGAGTATTTTAATTTAGGGAGAATGGTGGAGTCAAAGAGATGTGCCTGGAACCGGAGGTTCTTTGTCCTTTTTAGCTATATTTTAGTTACAGCTAATAGCTTCCTTTGATATGCAGATTCTATATCTCTTATTATATAGCCTTACCTCCAGTGCAGTCACAGGACTCTGAAAATAAGCTGAATTTGATTGATATCCTTACTATGGTCAGGCCCAGTATACTCTATCTTTCTGGTATCCTCTCTATGCTACTCCTTTTTCACTCTTTGTTTTGGATATTTTTGGGGGTGTCTCACCTGGCTATGCTCAGTGGTTACTCCTAGCTCAAGAATTATACCTGATGGTGCTTATGGGACCAGAGGGGATGTTGGGTGAATCTTAGCCTCCAGCTACACTTATCTTATGTGGAGAGCTAGTCCCTCTCCACATAAGCTAAGTGTTATGAATTCCCCACATTCTCATCTGGGAAATCTCCGAGCAGACACAATGGAAGTTTGGGCAGAATTGGACTAATTTCATACTTTTTTCAGAATTTCAATTTTTTCAGAATTGGCAGAATTGGACTGATTTCATACTTTTATATGGCATAAATATTTTTATCACTAATCCCACTTGCCCCAGATCAATATTCTGTTCCCATGGGTGGACATCGGTGTGGGACATACATGTAGATATCCCAAGAGTGCTTGGCCACATTGGATTAACCATAATGTAATCAATTCTCCAAGTTCAGAGACATGCCCGTGTGCCTCCGGACAAGCGAATGTGTCTCTGACTCTAAAGGTAATGCCAAAGTGAATTATTCTGATGGATTTTGGACCTTAATGGGATCCAGCATCTGGGATCTACTAGCTACATATTCATAGTAAAAAGTATTAATGCCATTTTCTACAAATTACATTCTGAACTGCTTTCTGGTTCAGAGATGCAGCCCCTCCTCTCTCTGCTAGGGAGATTTTGCCTTTGGTAATCAGCTCTGGATTTGTGAAGCTTGAACCAAAGGCCCACCTAAAGATCTACATTTCAAAAGGATCATTTATCTGGGTATATCTCTAGATAGCCCAACCCACATGGGCTGGGCTGGAAGATTTTGGCAGGTTTCAGTCTACAAAAGAAGCTAGGATAAGAAAAAGGGGCCTTTTTGTCATTTTGGCTTCCCTTGGCATTTTCCTCTCTCTGTCCTCCCCGTTCTCTGTTGGGCTTCAACAAGTGGTGGCAGCCATCTTGGCCTACATGTGTCTGGGGCCTAGCTGGAAACCCAGAGTCTGGAGTTTTACCTGTTCTTGGGTTGTATATCAGAACCTGTGATAGTAAAGCCTTTTATGTATTTATCTATCTATCCCTCCCTCCCTCCCTCCCTCCCTCCTTCCATCCATCCATTCATTCATTTATTTATTTATCTATCTATCTATTTGTTTATTTATTTATTTATAGCTTTTTGGGTCACACCCGGCAATGCTCAGGGGTTTCTCCTGGCTCTGCACTCAGGAATTACTCCTGGCGGTGCTCAGGGGGCCATATGGGATGCCGGGGATCGAACCCGGGCCGGCATGGGCTGGCGCGTGCAAGGTAAATGCCCTACCCTCTGGGCTATTGCTCTGGCCCCTAAATAAACTGCACTGGTGCAGTTTCCTGAGTTTTCATCCATTCCCCTCCCGCTTCCGAGGTAGAAATGACCTCGCTTCCTGGTATTGTTGGGGACCCTAGCGGCTCCCGACAAGGGGATGCTGGGGATCCAAACTGCTTTAGCTTCATCCAAGGCAAGTACCCATCAGCCCAGGTATTTTTTTTCACTCTTGGAACCTTAGATACTGACAGGAATTCATTCTTTTTGTTTGCCTGTTTGTTTTTGGGCCACACCCAAAGATGCTGAGGGCCTATTCCAGTATCTGTGCTCAGGGACCACTCTTGGTTAGGTTTAGGGAATCATTTAGGATGTTGGAAATCAGAATCCAGTAGACCACATGCAAGGCTAGTGTATCATTTGCACTGGTACTCTGACCTCCAACTCAGGATTTTAAACTCTACCACATTACAGATGTTTAAAAAATTTATTTTTGGCTATTTCTTTGGGGTATTTCTAATGCAGATATGCAGTTCCAATCTACATCGGCAGAGATGCAGATGCCATATAAAGGGTGGGAGGTGGACATACAGATAGTACAACAGTAAAGGAGCTTGTCTTGTGTATGACCTTCCCAGGTTGTGTTTTTGGGACCAACCATAGTTCCTTGAGCATGGCTGGCATAGTCCTTGAGCACAGGGCTGGAAGTAATCTCTGAGTACTGCTCAGTCTAGACTCTAATACAAAACAAATGAAAATTCTGCTTTTTTATAGAGAGCAAAGCAGTAGTATAGCAGATAGGAGCTTGTCTTGTACACAGACATCTGATATGCTCTCAGCCCTGCCTGGACTAATTCCTGAGGGCAGAGGCAGAAGTAAGCCCTGAGCACCTCCGGATGTAGGGTCCCTTGCCCCAACCAAAGGTAGAAATCATTGCATTCTGAGAGGCAAAGTACATGTGATTTAATTAGATACATACAAAGAAACAGGAAAATGGGAGGTAGTCAAGTTTTAGGAGAGAAAACTCTTAGTAAGAATGTAGTCAATGTGAGGAAAATAAAATACGCTTATTACTGAAGATCTCAACTGAGAAAGTCTGGGTGGTTCGGTGGCACTGAACTGACTTGTGCACCTTTAGGGTATGCTGCCCCAAACCAGGGATCAGGGTTAAGCTTTACCCAATTACTCTGAGTAAATCTATCATTTCAGAATCAGTTAGCTCTTGCTGCTCCTTAACTTCAGTTTAATGAAAAGCCCACTATTGGTTGAGATGCCAAATCCCTTAGTTTGACATTTAAAGCAATTTGACCTTTCACTCCCCACCATGTTTAATTCACAGGATATGCCACTATATATTTGACTAAGGTTACAGTCATTGCCATCCCAAGTGCAGCCTTCTGTCCCATTGCTTGAAGTATTCACTCCCCTTACTAAGAATGCCTTCTTATGCCTGCCAAAATCGTTCACATTCTTCATGTCTCAGATTAAATTACTCCTATTCAGACTCTGCAGAGGAATGCAATTCTTTTACTTCTGAATTTGTACAATACTTCAAATGATACAGTGCATCTTTTTTTTTCCTATGCTGAACTTATTTTTATGTTTTTGTTTTGCTCTTCAGTTTAGAAGTTCTATTTTGATGGTTAAACTTCAGTTTAGAAGTTCTATTTTGAGTTCTATTTTGATGTCTAAGGACAGTGACTGCCATACAGAGCTATAAAATTGGTTGAGGTAAATCACAAATGTTATTACATATTAAATATGGAAGATTTAATGGACTTTCAGCATTTAAAATACTTTCTAATCTTTATTAGCACCTCACACAACTCCCATATCTTCAGGTACTTTTTCGTGACTCGATTTCATGTTCCTTAACCAGTTATCAACTAGTTTTTAACTTTAAACTTACCTTCAATCTCTGGAGCATCCAAGCCCACCTTTGATCGTATCTGAATGGAACATTTTCGATAGCTCACTAGTCATTCCAGAAGTTGCTCCTGCTGGGAATCTTGCACCCTCTTTCTCCTTTCTGTTCACACTTCCAAGATTTTCCTGAGTATCTATATTCTCCTAATTACTGTATTCTAGAGTACAAATAACAATGTAATGGTTCAAAGTATGGACTTTGGAGTCTTAGTATTTAGACTTAAGTTCTAGCTACTCTATCTGTTGTGTATTATCTTGGGATAGATGCTTAACACTGAAACTTTCAGTGGCAAGACACAGATTAAATATACCAGCTCACAGTGTCCTTGGGAAGGTAAATATGATATGCACAAAAGCAGAGCCAGGTAAATATGATATGCACAAAACAGACTCATTAACAAAATAACAGTTGTTCTCCACATTTTTATGTTTTTCAAAATGGTTGTTATCCACATTTTCAAATTCACATAGTCAGATATCGCACAATCAGATTCTTAAGCAAAGTAATGGTTGTTATCAACCTTTCCCCTTTTATTTAAAAGTATTATTTTGTAATCTTATTTGTATTATACTTTTTAACAACAATCTATCCTTCTGTAAGTTTCCCAATAGATACTTGTGATGTTTGCAAGATAAAGTCAAAACTATCTTCCTTTGATTCATACCTATTTTTTCACCCCTTCTTATTTTCTGTCACTAATATCTAAAGCTTTTGTTTATATTTTAATCTAGAAATGAATGGCCTCAGTCTGAAGCTATTCCCTGGATTTTAAACTAAATTATATAGAGAAAAGTGGTTTATTATTGTTTTCTTCAGTATAAAATAACAGATATGAATTAAACATTAGAACAGCACTGCTCCCAGAACATAGGAAAATAACAAATCATAAACTTGTAACATAGTCTGGCTAGTAAAGACAAATATCTTTACTTATATTCCTTTTGCATTATAAATATTAATAATTCTTAGCTAAGTAAAATATATAGTAGTTCATTTTATTTTATATATTTATTTATTAATTTATTGCTTTTTGGGTCAAACCCAGCAATGCTCAGGGGTTATTCCTGGCTCTGCCTCAGGAATGCTCCGGCAGTTCTCAGGGGACCATATTTGGATTGAACCCGGGTTGGCCACGTGCATGGCAAATGCCCTACCTGCAATATGGCTCTGGTCCCTTATAGCAATTCTCCTGTAAGGATTTTAGGGGCACTTACTTGCTCCCCAGTTTTTTGAATTCAACACTGGAAATTCTGGTCAGCCTATTGTCTCATTCCTGCTTTATGCATCTCATCTCCAAATAAGACCTGCAGTGATGCTGAAAGTAATCAATTGAAGACTCAATGTTCGATAAAGGAAGGAAACGCTAATGAACAAAATATAGGACTAAGAGCTGAACCAGAACTGAAGAACTGAATTCTAATTGTGTCTTAGCCTTCTAAGTCTTGAAGTCTTTAACCTACAGACCCTGGTTTTCTTCCAGATTTCTACTCGTACTGGAAACTGGTTGACAGACGACTAAAAGACATTGCAACAACTTATGCTACATAAAGCAAGACTTGTTTCTGTCCTTCCTTCCTTCCCACCTTCCCTCCCTCCTCCTTCCTTGCCTCCTCCCTTCCCTCCCTCCTCCTTCCTTCCTTCCCTCCTTCCTTCCCTCCTTCCTTCCTTCCTTTCCTCCTTCCTTCCCTCCCTCTCCTCCTTCCTTCCCTCCATTCTCCTTCCTTCCCTCCCTCTCCTCCTTCCTTCCCTCCCTCCCTCCTTCCCTCTTTCCTTCCCTCCTTCATTCCTTCCTTCATTCCTTCCTTCCCTCCCTCCTTCCTGCCTTCCTTCCTTCCCTCCTCCCTCCTTCCCTCTTTCCTTCCTTCCTTCTTCCTTCCTCCTTCCTTCCTTCCATCCTTCCTTCCATCCTTCCTTCCTTCCTTCCTTCCTTCCTTCCTTCCTTCCTTCCTTCCTTCCTTCCTTCCTTCCTTCCTTCCTTCCTTCCTTCCTTCCTTCCTTCCTTCCTTCCTTCCTTCCTTCCTTCCTTCCTTCCTTCCTTCCTTCCTTCCTTCCTTCCTTCTTTCCTTCTTTCCGCCTCATTTGGTGGTCACTGAGGGTGAGATCCCTATTCTGTACCTGTCACTGGGCCTTCCAACTATCCCCCCAGCAGTTCTTGTTATCCTGGCCTGGGTTTCCTAGGCCCCAGCCAACTCCAGCCATGACCACATACACAGCACGTTGTCATTACCTGAGCATCTGAGCAATGTCTGAATCTGAGTTTTCCTGGGTTCCTGAGTCCTTCCTGTATTGTGCCCTGTCCAGGCCTTTGAGGCTTGCCTGTACTTGGTGATTTGTTCAGGTGCTCAGCTCTACCTCATTCTACAGGTCTGGAAAGAGAGACAGAGAGAGAGACAGAGACAGAGACAGAGACAGAGAGACAGAGACAGAGATACAGAGAGACAGAGAGACAGAGAATGCAGAAGAGAGATATGGTTCTGGGATCTCCTTTGATCTGTAGTCATATCTTACTTCAGACTTCTCCTGCCTTCCCATTATCTATTCTGATTGGATTTCTATTCCATTGGCGAGACTTAAAGTGACCAACTAAATATACCTGGCAGTCCATCTTTTAGTCCTGCTGTATAACCTGGTTCTCTGTTTTCATCTTTATTTACTTTGGTTCAAAAGTGCACATGCATGTGCGTGCATATGTGTGTGTGAGTGATATGTGTGTATATGTGTTGACCTGTTATAGAAAATGATATAGAAAATGTGTGTATATATATATATATATATATATATATATATATATATAAAATGATACAGAAAATGTATTCTATTTTCAGTTTATAATGATCTAGGAGACAGGAATATGTCTCTCATTTATTGAAGTAAAGCAAGTTTATTTGAAACTTTTTTAATTTTAGTCTTATTTTCTTGGATAAAAAAGAGGTAGATGAAGATACATGCTCAAGAGAGAACATGGAATGGAGAAAAGTGCAAACACACATCTCAAGTGGGAATGTGCGGTGCTGGGGAAATGTGCCCTGAAGTAAGAAAATTAAAATCTCAGGCACATGAGGGGCCAAAGAGACTGACTTTCTATTATGTTTTACTTTTCGTTATTGACATTTTCCAGGCATGCAAAAAATATTTTTTAAAATAAGACAGTAAAAGTGATCTCAATGCATTTATTACCCAACTTAAAAAATTATTAAGAAACAGTCAATATTTTTGTTTATTGTACCTTTATTCCCATCCCTCAAGAAAAACACATATACTCTAGATATAAGGCCAATCCCAGATATCACTCAGGACAGACATGGAGAACAAGGTGAGGGTAATTGATCACTTGATCACTTGATCACTTGAATCCGTTATTCATTGATTTGCTCGAGCGGGCGCCAGTAACATTTCCATTGGGCGCTATCACGTGCCAATGTAGCCCAATGGCATCTGGTTGATTCAGGAATATGAAGAGCCTCAAACCGTTCCTTCAGAGTCTTGACAAGGAAGTCTTACCATCTTGTAGGTGGGCAGCCACTTGATCTTTTGACATCCCGTGGGATCCAGTCGGTAATGGCTCTAGTCCAGCGGCCATCTCCAAATCGCATTACATGTCCAGCCCATCTGATTCTCGATGCCTTGGCAAACGAGACAGCATCCCTGATTCTGGAATAGCGACGGAGGTCAGAACTCTGGATTCCTTCTCTCACTTGAGTGAGGCGTGATTTTCCAAGCATAGCTCCTTCGATTCCTCTCTGGGAGACCCGAATAGCATTCTCATCCTGCTTTCATCGGGCCCAGGTCTCTGAGGCTTATGTTAATGCAGGGAGAACTGTGGAGTCAAAGAGATGTGCCTTGAGCTGGAGGTTCTTTGAACCTTTTAGCTATTTCTTCGATACCTTTGAAGGCATTCCATGCTGCTCTCTTCCCTCCTTCCCAGCTCAGCTTCACACGCTACCTGTCCGAATGCAAGGTGCCTCCCAATGGAAAACCAGCAGGACAGTTCTACTGTTCAAGTAGGGAGACATTCATGACATCGGCAGCTATCGCCCCATCTCCCTGTTGTCCGTCATCTACAAGCTGTTTACATGAGTCATCCTGAACAGGATTGGCAGAACGGCTAGATGAAGGACAACTATGTGAGCAAGCTGGCTTCCAGAAAGGATTCATCACAATTGACCATATCCACACTGTAACCAAGCTCATTGAGGTTTGTAGGGAGTGCAAGATGCCGTTCTGTCTCACGTTCATTGATTTAAAGAAAGCCTTTGATTCTGTGGAGACTGAAGTGGTCATTGAAGCCCTAGCCAAACAGGGTGTTCAAACCCAATACATCAAGATCCTTTGTGAGCTGTATTATGGATTCACCACCAAGATCTCTCCATTCTACAAAGAAGTGATCATTGATGTCAAAAGAGGTGTTAGACAGGGTGATACCATTTCACCAAAACTCTTCAGCACCACCCTCGATAACATCATGTTACAATTAGAATGGGAAGGAATGGGAGTGAAGATAGATGTCCAGCAACTACATCACCTCCCCGCTTCGCTGATGACATCATTCTAATAACACCAAACATTAGCCAAGCAGCACAAATGCTGGCTGACTTCGACCGAGAATGTGGAAAGATAGGTCTACAACTGAATCTAAAGAAATCTATGTTTATGAAAAATTAACTATTTCCAGAGACCCCATTCACTCTCAATGGAAGGTGAGGGTACACTTGAGTCATTAGTATGGTTCAAACTGAACCACTCTTTATGATGGCTTTTGCATGATGACAAATACATAACAGTCCTTTTGTAAGACTGGGCATGGTATCAGGTACTAAAGTGACCCATGTACTGACTGATTTGTTTCCATTTTTCTTCTATAAATAGTGGCAAATAGGAGCCTGAGTGATAGCCAGTGGGTAAGGCTTATGCCTTACACGTAGCTTACCCAGATTCGATCCCCAGCATCCCATATAGTCCTGGAGCACCATCAGGAATAACCCCTGAGCAGAGCCAGAACTAACCCTTGAATATCACTGGGCATGACCCCAAAAAGCAAAAAATCAAGTGGCTAACACCTTTCAGGAAAGAAATGATGATTACAAAGATGGTAACAAAGGTGGCTTATCAATCACATCCCTTGAGATATGCTAACTCCAGTGATTTTTTTCCAAATGTGGGAAACTGCACTGAATAATTTATTGTAGTGTGGGACTGTACTTGTGCTTTCCCTGTGGGGGAAATAGAAAATGGCCATATGTGTAATTTCTGCTTGTGGTTTTCCTTGGGGGCTCTTAAAACTAAGTACTGAGATATTTGAATTTGGGTACCATAAATAACAGAACAAATCTTCCCTCAGGCAGCAAGATAAACAAAGTTTAACTTTGTTTATCTGAATACAGAAGCTGGCTGGAGAGAAGATAATGAATAACCTCCTGGCAGGCACATCAGATTTTTACTTAGCTAAATGGATCACCTTTTATGAGTAGATTTGAGAACCAAAGGGGCAGAACTTTGACAACTTCATTTAGTTTTATAGCTTTGTGTAGAAAGTGCTTAATAGATAATATGGGCAATACTGCTGCATTGATAAAAATAGATCTTCCTACAAAGAAAGCATTTGTGAACAGTGAGGACTAAGTCATGGTTTATTCTGTATATTGTAATTCAATAATAATAAGATTTAGCTATGGGAAACTGCTAGAATTATAAAATCAACATTTTTCTCTTTCCTATTTTGAGAAACAGAGCATAAGGTTAAAATCAAAACAAAGGAAAAATTAAGCTCATTTGTTTGATAAAATACAATCAAAAACAACTAAAGGCATAATTTAAGAAAAAGAAAAGCAGAGTACTTAAAAGTATCACTTGTATCACTTGTCTTCCCGTTGTTCATTGATTTGCTCTAGCGGGTACCAGTAACATCTCCATACATCCTGTCACATGCTTAAAAGTATACAAATTGATAATTATTTTTCATTTATGCAAGTGATATTAGAAGCTATTGTCTGGATGTTAACCCACAATAATTATTTTATCTGTTAGCAAGATGTTGTGGGGCATATGTATGTACTTTCGAGAATGCATATTCACTGTGCGTGACACTAGTTGAATATCTGGGGTATATTTTTTCAGTGCTCTATTTATCATGCAGGGGCCAACATTCCTTTGGTAACTTTCATAACAGATATATATATATATATACATATATATATGTATATATATATATATATATATATATATATATATATATATATGTATATATATATATATATATATATCTTAAAAATTCAGATCTTCCAGGCATGGACCTCTCCATAGCAAGTCTTTTACATTATGAATAGGTTCTTGGAAATAAGTAAAGGACACATCATGAAAGCAGATCTTCAATGCTTTGTTTAATGTTGGCTTGGATTATTTGTGTCTCACCAATGTTGTAATGAAGAAACATCAAACAAATACCATTAGATGAGTACCTGCTATAGAAAAGATTGCTTGACTTCTGTATTCTGCCATTCTTTTCTTTGCTTTCTATAGCCACTGTCTTCTCAAAATGATCCCCAACAAGGTGCTCTGAGGCAGCTAGTTATACTTCAGTTCTGGATTTTACTTCCATTTGACATCCCTCTACTTCTATTTTTCTATGCCATAGTTGTTGGAATACAGTTTCATGCATTTTAGGTTTAACATTGGGTTGTCCTTTCTCCTCCCACAGGGAGCTTAGGTTAATTGAATTACACCCACTATAGAGCTCTTGGGGGACACCCAACAGGTACAGGGGTGGGGCATGGGGATGGCATTCCTAATTCTCTGTGTTTGTCTTTAACCTCTCCTTTGTGTTATTCCCGTATCTGTTAGGCACAAGACAGATAGAGTAAGTCATAAAGTCAAATATTCCGATGACTCAGGATTTTGTATATGTAAGTGAAATATTGCTTTTTATTTCCTTTATGTCTTTTGCATGTTTTACTTTAGAGCAATGTCCTTTTTGTATAGATTCAGGAAGATAGTTAATGCTATGCTTTTGTAGTATGGGAGTTAATTATTCCAATTAATAGTTACTCCTGGGCATCTACCATATTTACTTGACTTAAGCCACAGTTGCCCTTGGATTGTCCTTAACTCCTTATACCCCAAAAGGTAGGTCCCACCAACGTACTTGGATGTACTGTCTGCAAGCCATAAAATAGCCTGGCTTTGACATGGGACATTCTAAGGGCCATAAGAGGTATAATATGTTAAGGACACCATCATGGAATAAACTTTGTCATAACCCAAAAAGAAGTAACTGAATAAACAACCTGTTGGCTCTAGGGAAAACTCAGTTGGTCTGAGGAATTTATTATTTAAGTAATTATTTTTTATTATATCACAGTGACCTGCCCCTCGAGGTGTTGCAGGTATGGTTGTGGTGCCTGGCTGTGTCAGCAGGTGGCACACAGGAGACAGGCTTGTCCACCCAGGGCTGTGCCCCTGTGGGCACTGGATGGTTGATGGTCTGACATAGAAAAAGAGTGGCCACCTGGGGTGAACCCAGAGCAACAACAGAGCCTGGTAAGCTACCCGTTGCATATTTGATATGCCAAAAACAGTAACAATAGTGGACCTCATTCCCAACTAATGGAAGCATTACTGGCGCATGCTCAAGCAAATCAATGAACAATGGGAAGACAAGTGATACAAGTGACAAATGATACCACCGTGAGATACACAATTAAAAATATGTTCATGATTGGGTTTCAATCATACATTTTTCTAGCACACATCCCCCACCAGTGCCCTATTCCTACCACCAATGTCCCCAAACCTCTTCCCCCTACTCCAGTCTGCCTCTGTAGCAGATGCTATTCCTCTTCTTATTTCTTCTCTCTCTCTCTCTCATTCTCTCTCTCTCTTTGGCTTGAGGACTTTAGTTTGGGAAATATAGCAAAATCACTTCACTTGATCACTTGACATCCCATTATTCATAGATTTTCAGGAGCGGGTGCCTGTAATATTTACATTTGACCCTATTACGTGCCAGTGTAGCCCAATGGCATCTGCTTGCTTCAGGAATATGAACAGCCTAAAACCGTTCCGTCAGGGTCTTGACAAAGAAGTCTGACATTCCTGTAGGTGGGCGGCCACGCAATCTTTTGATGTCCCGTGGGATCCAGTCAGTAATGGCCCTAGTCCAGCAGTCATCTCCAAATCGCTTTACATGCCCAGCCCATCTGATTTTCTATGCCTTGGCAAATGAGACATCCCCGTGACTCAGGAATGGCGACAGAAGTCGGAACTCCGGATTCTTTCTCTCACTTGAGTGAGGCGTGATATTCCAAGAATAGCTCTTTTGATTCCACTTTGGGAGACCCGAATAGCATTCTCATTCTGCTTTTGTAGGGCTCAGATCTTTGAGACTTATACTAATGCAGGCAGAATGGTGGAGTCAAAGAGATGTGCCCAGAGCCAGAGGTTCTTTTGTCCTTTTAGCTATTTCTTCGATGCTCTTGAAGGCATTACATGCTGCTCTCTTCCTCCTGTGCAGCTCAGGATTTAAGTCTTTCATGTTGTATTCTTCTCAGCCTAGGTACACATAACTGCTGCATTAAGAGATGTTTCTTCCATTGAGAGTGAATGGGGCCTCTGGAACTAGTTCAGTTTTCATGAACATAGTTTTTTGAGATTCAGCTGTAGACCTATCTTTCCACATTCTCCGTCAAAGTCAGCCAGCATTTATGCCACTTTGCTAATGTTTGGTGTTATTAGAATGATGTCATCAGCGAAGCGGAGGTGGTGTAGTTGCCGACCGTCTATCTTCACTCCCATTTCTTCCCTTTCTAATTGTCGCATGATGTTTTCGAGGGTGGCACTGAAGAGTTTTGGTGAAATGGTATCACTTTGCTGAACCCCTCTTTTGACAACAATGATCAATTCCTTGTAGAATGGTGAGATCCCGTGGTGAATCCATAATACAGCTCATGATGGATCTTGATGTATTGGGTTTGAACACCCTGTTTGGCTAGGACTTGATGACCGCTTCAGTGTCAGCAGAATCAAAGGCTTTCTTTAAATCAATGAACGTGAGACAGAGCAGCATCTTGAACTCCTACAAACCTCAATGAGCTTGGTTACTGTATGAATGTGGTCGATTATGCTGAATCCTTTTCAGAAGCCAGCTTGCTCGCATGGTTGTCCTTTGTCTAATGTTCTGCCAATCCTGTTCAGGATGACTCCGAGTGAACAGCTTGTAGATGACAGACAACAGGCAGATGGGATGATAGTTCCAATGTCGTGAATATCTCCCTTCTTGAAGAGTATAACTGTTCTGCTGGTTATCCCAGGGAAAAGCCACCCTTTACCATGAGTCCAGAGAGATCATTTTAAGCTTAGTCTCAGATATAGTAAAAAATCTCATCTCCGACTATATTTATATTAGAAATATTATTAATAAGGAAATTAATTATGATTATGAAAATGGGTTACCCACAAAGGAGAGGAGAAAGCAATATGCTCCTAGATGTTATGCTGCCCTTGGGCCAAAATCCTAGAAGAAATCTAGAGTGCTATAGTCCATAAATGGGATTTTTGTCCTTTTATGGATATCCTAAAAAGAATTTTTCATGAGAGTCTCTACGTCTGTTAGTTGTTTAAGTTAATGTTCAATACACTGGCTCAGCTCTTCACATGCTACCTGTATGAATGCAAGGTGCCCTCCCAATGGAAAAAAAGCAGGAAAGTTCTACTTTTCAAGAAGGGAGACATCCATGACTGTTGGGGATGCCGCGGGGTCCCCGACAGTGTTAGGACAGAAGTTCTCTTCTACCTCTGAGGACGCCAGGGGAACGGAGGAAAACTCACGAGTCCGGGCAGTTCCAAAAAGGCTTTTAATAGTACAAAAGCTCTACCACCACAATCCAATATAATGAAAGAACTCTAGCTCTGGTTCCAAACTAAAACCATACAAAAGAGCCTGTCTCCCACCAAAGAGAGATGATCTCACCCGAGATGAGTCCTACCTAGAAGAAGGAGCAAAAGGCCAAGGAGCAAAAAGCCAAAAGCCTAAAGCCGAAGAGTCAAAAGCCAAGGAACCAAAAGCCAAAAGGAAGGGGCCTCAAGTCAGTCCCCTTATATACACCAAATTAATCCAGGGAGGGTCAGGGAGGTGACAGGGATGTGTCAACAAAGATTGTAGAAGGGCGATTGCACACTCTATTAGAGGTATAAACAAAGGTTAAGCCAAGGACTAATTCGTTCTTCTGAGATTATCTCTTATGTAAAACACTGGAGAGAGAGAGAGAGAGAGGGGGCTGGTATAAAGTGATACATCTTAATTTCATGAGCTTCATGGTACCCACAAGGTCCTTCTTATTTATTATCTACACCTGGGTGATTCTAAGTATCTTGTTCTTGTGTACTGAAAGGGTCACACTCCGCCTGCTTGAGAGCAAACTAGTATGATCCTTCCTATAACTTTCCAATAGTCTCAACGTAGCCAGGGTGGTAGTCTCCTGGTAAATTCTAACTGTCCTACACTGGGTGTAGTGGGTATAAAGAGGAGCTGTGTCCAAACTAGAAAACATAGAGGTCTTGTAGATGTAAAAGTCAGATTATTCAGTCAAGGTGACTTCTGTAACTGCCACACCCTCTAGCAGTGTTTACATAGAAGAGAGGTCTCATTAGAATGAACCTTGGCTTAAATAGATTAAGCTGTGAGTGGGCAAAACAGGAAGTTCCCAGATTACCTAAATCTGTCATCCAAAACATGACATTGACAATTATCGCCCCATCTGCCTTTCATCTGTCATCTACAAGCTGTTCACTCAAGTCATCCTGAAGAGGATTGGCAGAACATTAGATGAAGGGCAACCATGCAAGCAAGCTGGCTTCTGAAAAGGATTCAGTACAATCGACCATATCCACACTGTAACCAAGTTCATTGAAGTTTGTAGGGAGTTCAAGATGCCACTCTTCTCACATTCATTGATTTAAAGAAAGCCTTTGATTCTGTGGAGACTGAAGTGGTCATCGAAGCCCTAGCCTACAGGGCATTCAATCCCAATACATCAAGATCCTTTGAGCTGTATTATGAATTCACTACGAGGATCTCACCATTCTACAAAGAGGTGATCATCAATGGCAAAAGAGAGGTTCGGCAGGGTGATACCATATCGCCAAAACTCTTCAGCACCACCCTCAAGAATATCATGCGACAATTAGAATGGGAAGGAATGGGAGTGAAGATAGACGGTCGGCAACTATACCACCTCTGCTTTGCTGATGACATTGTTCTGATAACACCAAACATTAGCCAAGCGGCACAAATACTGGGTGATTTTGACTGAGAATGTGGAAAGATAGGTCTACAGCTGAACTCAACAAAACTATGTTCCTGAGAAATGAATGACTTCCAGAGGCCCCATTCACTCTCAATGGAACAAACATCTCTGAATGCAGCAGTTATATGCACCTAGGTCAAGAAGTCAACATGATGAATGACCTACAACCTGAGCTGTGCAGCAGGAAGAGAGTGGCATGGAATGCCTTCAAAAGCATCAAATAATTAGCTAAAAAAGACAAAGAACCTCTGGCTCCGGGCACATCACTTCTACCCCACCATTCTCCCTGAATTAACATCTCAGAGACCTGGGCCCTACAAAAGCAGAATGAGAATGCTCTTTGCGCCTCCCAAAGAGGAATCAAAAGAGCTATGCTTGGAATATCACGCCTCACTCAATTGAAAGAAGAAATCCGGAGTTCCAACCTCTGTTGCTGTTCCAGAGTCAGGAATGCTGTCTCGTTTGCCAAGGCACCGAAAATCAGATGGGCTGGACATGTAATGCGATTTGGAGATGGCCGCTGGACTAGAACTTTTACCGACTGGATCCCATGGGATGTCAAAAGATTACATGGCCACCCACCTACAAGATGGTCAGACTTCTTTGTCAAGACCCTGAACGAATGGTTTGAGACTCTTTGTATTCCTGATGCAACCAGATGCCATTGGGCTACAAGGGCACGTGATAGGGTCCAACGGAAATGTTACTGGCACCCGCTCCAGCAAATTGATGAATAACAGGATGTCAAGTGATCAAGTGATCACTGTTCAACCACACCTAGTGTAATTTCTTCTCCTTAACCCTTTAAGATATCTCTGTAATAATCCTGATGGACTTGAATAAAGTGCCATTGGTTACCAGCCTGTGGCCCTGTTCCTTTTCCATCAGTCAGTGGGATAGTTGTCAGCCGCAAAATGCAGCAGGGGGAAACCGGTCCCCCTGGGGATTTTCTCTGTTAGAAGTTTGAAGTCTCAACGCTAGGCATCCTCCCATGTATATTCTCATACACTGTATCATACTGTATCACTGTCTTCCCGCTCATCATCAATCTGCTTGAGCAGGCACCGTAACATCTCCATATGTCCTGACCATGCTAGTAGAGCTAGACCATGCTCTTGGGCGCCTGCTTGTTCCATGAACATAAAAAGCCTCAAACCATTCCATCAGGTCATGGGAATGACGTCTATAATTGTTACTGTTATTTGGCATATCAAATATGACACAGGTAGCTTTCCAGGCTCTGCTGTGCAGGTGTCATACTGTTGTAGTCACCTCTGATCTCAAACATTTATTGATGAACTGTGCCGCCACAAGTGGTCGCGCAAGCTGGGCTGTGATCATCTCTTTTGCTGGGTGGAGTTCTGAGGAGAGGGGAGTCCGGATGTGGAAAATGGCGGTCCTCATGGAGTGTGGGGTCGTCTGGCTTCTTGCGAGGCTCTACTGGGGTGGCGGGCCAGGGCTAGAACCCGCCATCCCCTCCCGGTGCTTTGTGATTGGCTGGCACAGGAAGAGCCGGTAGCAGCTCTGCCCCACATTTTTTTTCTCATCACTATCTATCTTCATTATTTTCCCATTAATCATCTATTTGCTATAGCGGGCACCAGTAATATCCCATATGTCCCATCTCATGCTAGTAGAACCAAAGACATCTGCCCGCTCCAGGAACATAAAGAGCCTCAAACAATTATATTAGTTCACAGGAATGACCTAATATAAATGTTACTGGCATTTGACATATCAAATACTACACGAGCAGCTTGCCAGGCTTGCCGTGGGGGTGGCAAACTGTTGTAGTCACCTCTAAATAAAGCATTTATTGATAAACTGCATGGCCACTAGCAGCCGCAGCAAGCCGGGCTGTGATAGCCTGGTCTGCTGTGATAGCCTGGTCTGAGTTGTGATGAGAGGGAAGTCCTGATGTGGAAAATGGTGGGCCCCATGGAGTGGGGAGGGTGGTCTGGCTTGTTGTGAGGCTCAGCTGGGGTGGCAGGCCAGGGCTAGAACCTGCCATGCCTCCCGGGCACCTCATGAGCAGCTGGGCACAGGGAGAGCAAGTAGCAACTCAGCCCCACGTCTGAGAGTCTCTGTTTTTTTCTCATACACACAGAGAAATTTTTTTCTTTTCTGTCATAGTCATATTTTCTCAAACTTTTCATGTCTTTTTGTTCAGTTTGTTAGTGGAAATACCCAATTTCTAATCAATAACTGCTAAATTCTTTAACCATTCCAAATATATAGGTTTTGTTTGAATATTTATGAGTGTACAGGACACAAAAAGAGATTAGATTCACTAACTCCATTGCTTTTTTCTGTTGAACTTTTCTCTGTTATATATGATTATATATATATATAAAATTTTCATTGTATATTCATTAATAGTATTAGTCAAATTGCTTTTTATATTGTCTTTTCACCATTTATAATGGGCACTAAA
Source organism: Cryptotis parvus (assembly GCA_021461705.1). NCBI lineage: Eukaryota > Metazoa > Chordata > Mammalia > Eulipotyphla > Soricidae > Cryptotis > Cryptotis parvus. The sequence goes on along the minus strand of JAJIBD010000908.1, from coordinate 15,821 downwards.
TTATAGTCTCCGTTTAGGATCCATTCTTTGGGAGATATATTATTTCCCTCTTAGGAATGATAAACAGAAAGAAGTTTCACCTTCTCCCACTGCACCATCCTAGGTCTCTCGAGTTAGACGTTCCTCTGTTAGAAGTTCCAAGGCTCAACCCTGGGCATCTTCCCATGTTGTATTAAAATACTATGTAACATTTATACATTATACACCAGTTGTCAAGCATCCCCTTTATCCTCATAGTAGCCTAAAGGAGGATCACTTCCCTTGATCACTTGAATCCCATTATTCATCGATTTGCTCTAGCGGGCGCCAGTAACATTTCCATTGGACCCTATCACGTGCCAATGTAGCCCAATAGCATCTGGTTGATTCAGGAATATGAAGAGCCTCAACCCGTACCTTCAGGGTCTTGACAAGGAAATCTGACCATCTTGTAAGTGGGTGGTCACTTGATATTTTGACATCCCTTGGGATCCAGTCGGTAATGGCTCTAGTCCAGCGGTCATCTCCAAATCTCATTACATGTCCATCCCATCTGATTTTCGATGCCTTGGCAAACGAGACAGCGTCCCTGGTTCTGGAATAGCGACGGAGGTCAGAACTCCAGATTCCTTCTCTCATTTGAGTGAGGCATGATATTCCAAGCATAACTCTTTCGATTCCTTTCTGGGAGACCTGAATAGCATTCTCATCCTGCTTTCATAGGGTCCAGGTCTCTGAGGCATATGTTAATGCAGGGAGAATGGTGGAGTCAAAGAGATGTGCCCGGAGCCAGAGGTTCTTTGTCCTTTTAGCTATTTTTTCGATGCCTTTGAAGGCATTCCATGCCACTCTCTTCCTCCTGCGCAGTTTAGGTTTTAGGTCGTTTATCATATTGATTTCTCAACCTAGGTACACATAACTGCTGCATTCAGAGATGTTTGTTCCATTGAGAGTGAATGAGAGTGAAGGGTAAAGGAGGAAACACTATAAATTTCCTTCATTTTATACAGGAGGAAAATTGAGTGCTAAGGTCTATCATAGTTTTGAAGAAGACATTGGCCTTGAAGTAATAGATGGCTTTATCCACAATATCTGTATCTTTTGTCTCGCAGGGGGCAGGTCCTTTGAACTGGCTTCTGAGGGGCAGGAGAGCCATGTTCCCAATGAGCTTAGTGTCGGGGTCCATGAGAGAAGAGTGGTAGGCCAGCATCTTGGCGGTACCCGGCTCGACTCAGGCGACGGGGTCTAAGCGTGGCGCTTCCAGAGTTATTCAGATTAGAATAACTCAAGGACTGTAGGTAAGCCCTAGTGCTGAGGTCCCGGTTTGATCCCCGCAGTTCCTGGTGTTGTTAAGGTATTCCACCATAGAAAACAACAGGCAAGAGATGACCGCAGCCTTGTTCCATAAGAAACGTGTGGCCTTTCTGAAGACCTATGAGGCAGAAAGTCCAGCTGTGCCTTAGTCCAGGCTCTGTGCTCCTCCGATTCCCCAGGGTGCGGGAAGCACCTGGCAGGCCCCCTATGGGTAGGGCAACCTAGATGAGTTCTATACTCCCCAGGCTCAGTGCAGTGCAAAGGAGCCAATCCAGACACAGGCGAGTGCTCAGTATCCGCTCCCTTCAGGGCCCCAAAACCCTAAGTCTCTGGTTCTGGGGCATCAAGACAGCCCACTGGAGCCAACCGAGGACAAGGACCCTGCTCTGGACCAGCTCCTTGAGGAGCTAATTGAGATGCCCGCCTGGCACCAGAGCATGAGCTGCTATGCTCAGAGCAAACCCACCGCTGCCTACCAAGTGACACATGACAGTGACATGCTGACAACCTTCAGTGGGGACCTGACCCTACCTGGGGAACCCTCAGTGGTATCTAGAGATGCTCAGACCCTACCTATGGGAACTTCAATGATCTCTGGGGGTGATCGGACCCCAAATGGGAGCCAGACACCCTTCATGCAAGCCCAAATCCAACAGGGGCACCAGAGAGCCTTCACTGGCCCCCAGATAATGAATGGGAACCAGATACCCTTCAGTTGGGAGCAGTCTTTAAATCACCATGTGACCTACACTGATGCCACAATCGTGAGAAGTCAGATTGCACTTACCTTAGCCCAGCTAGGAGACTGGAGCCAGTCTTTTCCAACAGGGACCAGAAACAAAGTGGAGGCCAGATGGTCTTCTCTGGACATTGGACTCTAAACAGAAGTCAAATGCCCTTAAGTGAGGACCATTCATTATATTGTAACCTAATGCCTTTACCTACTACCCATATCATATGTGTTATCCAGGATCCCTTCAGAGGGGACCAGATCATCAATGGGAACCAGATGCTGATAAGCAGGAACCAGACCCTCTATGGAGACCAGACAACACCCATTACAGGGCACCAGACTATGAACTTCTCCGATGACCAAACATTAACTGGCAGCCAGTCCCCGATTCGAGTGATAACCAGTCTCACTATGGAATTCAGATGGTGCAACAGAAGTGTCATTGCTACAACCAAGATATCTGGACTCAAGTGTGCATTTGGCCCAAGGACCATCCCTAGAATTGCCAATGCCAAAAAAGGTCCAGAAACGAAGATCCAAGAGGAATGCTTATGATGTGAAGTACTATAAGTGCATATTCCAGGGCTGTGAGAAAGCCTATTATAAGTCTTCCCACTTGCGGATCCATGAACGCCTCCACACTGGAGACAAGCCTTACGTTTGCGATGTGGATGGCTGCGTGTGGAAATTCCCCCGTTCTGATGAACTCAACAGACATAAGAGAAAAACACACCGGAGAACATCTGTACCTCTGTGTTGAGTGTGGCAAGGATTTTGTCCTATTCGATCACCTAAAGCTGCACGCAAAACAACACAGATGATGTTTGTCATCAACTATGAACCCAACAGATGCATCTTCCAGCTAAGACTGTTCTTCACAGAGCGCCATGCTGTCTTTTTTTTGCATATAGTATCATTGTGGGTTATTTTTTTTCTTCACTACTCAAATTAACATGCAGATCTGGGCACTGAACTCTAGAAGTACTGTGGGCGAGATATGCACCAAACCCTTTGCACCTGATGCTGGCCACACCAAGCTTAAATTTCTGTGACTGTTAATAATTAATTTTACAGGGCTGGAGCAATAGCACAGCAGGTAGGGCATTTGCCTTGCATGCCGTCAACTGGGTTCCATCCTGGTATCCTATATAGTCTCCTGAGCACTGCCAAGAGTAGTTTCTGACTGCAGAGCCAGGAGTAATCACTGGGTAATGACGGTCGTGACCAAAAAAGCAAAAATAAAGAATAATAAATATAATGATTTTCCAAATATAATGATTTGACAGACATGGGGCAGAGCTGCTACTGGCTCTCACTGTGCCCAGCCGCTCATGAGGTGCCTGGGAGGGATAGCAGGTTCTAGCCCTGGCCCGCCACCCCAGCAGAGCCTCACAAGCAAGACGACCCCCACTCCATGAGGACCTCCATTTTCCACATCCGGACTTCCCCTTGTCAGAACTCCACCCAGCAGACCAGCCTATCACAGCCCAGCTCGCAAGCGGTCATGCGGTTCATCAATATATGCTGGATTTTGAGATGACTACAAGAGTATGCTACCCACATGGCAGAGCCTGGCAAGCTACCCATGTTGTATTTGATATGCCAGATACCAGTAACAATTATAGACCTCATTCCCATGACCTGATGGAATGGTTTGAGGCTCTTTATGTTCCTGGAGCAAGCAGATGCCCTTGGGCTCTACTTGCATGAGACAGGTCATATGGGGATGTTACTGCTGCCTGCTCGAAAGCAAATCGAGCGATGAACGGGAAGACAGTGATACAGTGAAGGTATATCAACCGACCATATGACAGAAAGGCCACAGTATTGTAGTCATGATTCAAATCAGACTGTCCAGCATTTGCCATCATGCCTAGACTCTTTAGTGCTCAGATTCTATTAGGGTTGATGTAACATGCCATTTTCCAGTGAGACTCAGATGCAAAGCATGATGCGTTGGTAAAGTTTACATCTTGTATTATAGAAAGTGAACCAAGGTGCTCAGTAGACATGACAAAGGGAGGGGAGTTTTTGTTTGTTTGTTTGTTTGCTTTTTTTTGGGTCACACCCACCAATGTTCAGGGTTACACCTGGCTCTGCACTCAGAAATTACTCATGGCAGTGCTCGGGGCACCTTATGGGATGCCAGCATTAGAACCAGGGTTAGCCACATGCAAGGCAAATGCCTACCCTCTGAGCTGTTGCTCCGGCCCCAGGAGGAGGGAGTTTTGAGTTTCTCATAATCTCTGTCTTTGTCCCTTCAAACCTGTTCCAAATTGTTGGAGGACAGATTTAGCTAATCTGGGAGCTTTGTTGTTTTACCCACACCCAGCTTAATCTTATTTAAGTCAAGTTTCATTCTAATGAGATTTCTCTTCTATGTAAACACTGCTAGAGGGTGTGGCAGTTACAGAAGTCACCTTGATTGAATAACTTCTGACTTATACATCTACTAAGACTTCTATGTTTCCTAGATTGGGCACAGCTCCTCTTTATACCCACTGCACCCAACGTGGGACAGTTAGAATTTACCAGGAGACTACCACCCTGGCTACGCTGAGACTAAAGGAAAACTATAGGAAGGATCATACTAGTTTGCTCTTAGCAGGCAAGAGTGACCCTTTCAGTACATGAGAACCAGATACTCAGAATCACCCTGGTGCAGATAATAATAAGAAGGACCTTGTGGGTACCATCTAGATTACATGAAGCTCATGAAGTTAAGATGTATTACTTTATATCAGCCCCCTCTCTCTCCAGTGTTTTACATAAGAGATAATCTCGGGATTAGTCCTTGGCATAACCTTTGTTTATACCTGCAATAAGGTGTGGCACTACACTCTGTTTAGGGTTCTTTGTTGGCATGACAACCTCCCGATTGGATTACTTTGGTGTATATAAGGGGCTGACTTGAGGCCCCTTCACCTTTTGCCTTTTGGTTCCACAGCCTTCAGCTTTTGGCTCCTGCGGCTTTTGGCTTTTGGCCTTTTGCTCTTTGGCCTTTTGCTCCTTCTTCTGGGTAGGACTCAGATCGGGTGAGATCCTCTCTCTCTTTGGTGGGAGACTTAGGCTCTTTGTATGGTATAAGTTCGGACCAGAGCTAGAGTTTGTTCATTATATTGGATTGCTGTGGAAGAGTTTTTGTACTATTAAAAGCCATTTTTGGAACTGCACCAGATTCGTGAGTTTTCATCTGTTCTCCCGGCGTCCTCGGAGGTAGAAGACAACCTCTGTCCTGACACTGTCGGGGATCCCACCGGCGTTTCCCCGGCACCAAATAGTTATGCAATCCAAGAAAAATGAATATACTTGCTACAAAATGTATCATCAAATTCACCTCTGGTGTTCCATTTCAATAGACTGCTGACCAAAGCTCTCCTTTATAGAAATTCCAGAACCCTGTAAGTGCTTTACAACTATTTCAAAGGTTACAGATGGCCTCATTGCTCTAAAATAAGAGTATTGTAGATCTTTGAAACTTGAAACTTGGGATATATTGGAACACTCTTGATTACTGAATCAAGAAAGTCACATAAAAGCCAAGAAAGTCACATAAAAGTCAGTTCCTAATAGTTTCTTTTGATTATAATTTAATCAAGGAACTTCCCCTATTCCTTCATTTGTCTGACAAATTTGTAACTTCTGAGGAAAACTTCTGATCACTTTTGTGTCAGCTCCTTCATGAAAAGTTCAAAGTACCAAGTACAGCAACATTAAACTATAGTAACAAAAATACATATAATTAATCATTCCTTCAGCAAACAGAATTAAACCAAGGAAGGATAAACTTTCCTTAGAAGAGATTTTAATACAACTTTTGTATATTTTGGTTAATAACTTGTTTAGAAAATATAAAGCAAAAACATTATTAGCAGAATGCTTGAATTCTTTTCTTGCCAGTTTTCAGTGACAGGATAGAAGATAGAAAATTTTGAAGTGGACTTTTGGGTCTTAAGACTATTGCTTTTAAATACCCAGTTTTTCTATTCATGAACTATTTATTATGACCAGCCATCTTTCATGCAACTCTTGAGGACCTACAAGTCTCTTTTCATTGATTGATTCTATGTTCGTATTAAATATCATACCATATATTTATAAGGTATTTATACCATAGTTATAAATAAAAATCTTACTTAGATATAATTTGTAGTGGGGATGTAAAATGATAATTTTAGTAGTATAGAAAAGAATATCACGATATTCATGATCTTCCCGTTGATCATCTATTTGCTAGAGCGGGCAACAGTAATATCTCCATATGTCCTGTCTCATGCCAGTAGAGCCAGGGACATCGGCTTGCTACAGGAACATAAAGAGCCTCAAACCATTATATAGGTCATGGGAATGACCCAATATAATTGTTACTGGAATTTGGCATATCAAATACAACTCGAGAAGCTTGCCAGGCTTGCTGAGCGGGAGGCAAACTCTATTAAACACCTCCAAATAAATAATTTATTGATGAGCTGCGCTGGCGCTTGGGCCGCACACAGCCGGGCTGTGATGGGCTGGTCTGCTGGGTGGACTTCTGATGAGAGGGAAGTCCGAATGTGGAAAAATGGCGGCGCCCGTGGGAGCGAAGGGGGGCGTTCTGGCTTGTTGTGAGGCTCTGCCGAGGTGGTGGGCCAGGGCTAGAACCCGCCATGCCTCCCGACTGCCTCATGAACGGCTGTGCACAGGGGAGAGCAAGGAACAGCTCTGCCCCATGTTTGAGAGTCTCTGGACCAGCATACCTGGGCCGGATTGAGGAAAAAGCTGCTGCAGAGTTGGTGTCGGTGATCCGGGCTGTGATGGGCTGGTCTGCTGGGTGGAGTTCTGATGAGAGGGAAGTCCGAATGTGGAAAATGGCGGCGCCCGTGGAGGCGAGGGGGGGCATTCTGGCTTGTTGTGAGGCTCTGCCGAGGTGGTGGGCCAGGGCAAGAACCCGCCATGCCTCCCGACTGCCTCATGAACGGCTGTGCACAGGGAGAGCAAGGAACAGCTCTGCCCCATGTTTGAGAGTCTCTGGACCAGCATACCTGGGCGGATTGAGGAAAAAAGCTGCTTCAGGGTGGGTGTCAATGATCCAGTATATATAGAAAAGAATATACTGATGTATATATAAATTCATTCATTTAGTCACTTTTCTATATGTTTTATGTTGGCTATCTAGTATCATCTATAAAGGTAAACCAACAAGAGACCATTCCGTTTACTGCACTGAAAATCAGTTTTTTCTTTCATTTCTTCTTCTTTTAAATCACAGCCCGGCTTGCGCAGCCGCTTGTGGCTGTGTGGTTCATCAATAAATGCTTTATTTGGAGGTGTTTAAAAAGAGCATGCCTCCCGCGCGGCAAGACTGGCAAGCTGCTCGTGTTGTATTTGATATGCCAAATACCAGTAACAATTATATTAGGTCATTCTCATGACCTAGTATAATGGTTTGAGGCTCTTTATGTTCCTGTAGCAAGCTGATGCCCTTGGCTCTACTGGCATGAGACAGGACATATGGAGATACTACTGGTGCCCGCTCTAGCAAATAGATGATGAACGGGAAGATCGTGAATTTTTAAAAAATATTTTATTATATCACCGTGAGATATACAATTACAAAGATGTTCATGTTTGGGTTTCCGTCACAGAATGTTTCAGCATCCTCCCTCTACCAGTGCCCATTTCCCAACACCAGTGGCCCCAAACCTCCCCCGTCCCCTAGCCTGCCTCTATGGCAGGTTCTTTAGCTCTTCTCTCTCTTTCTATCTTTCTCTCTCTTTTCCTTCTCTTATACATTGTGGATTGCAATACATATATTTAGAGGCTATCATGTGTATACCTTTGTCCATATTCAATACTCACTTTTTGGCTGGCATTATCATATTCAAAGATTATTAGCACTGTTCCCTCTCTCTGTCTTACCTAACATCTGACTCCCACACGTTTGTTGTAGATTCCACCTGTTCACAAGTCCTCCTGATTCATGTTTTGCCTCACCTTGGATATTGGTATCATAATATATATGCAAGGTACTCTCCCATTGGAAAACAACAAGACAGTTCTACTGTTCAAGAAGGGAGACATCCACGACATTGGCAACTATCGCCCCATCTGCCTGTTGTCTGTCATCTACAGGCTGTCCACTTAAGTCATCCTGAGCAGGATTGGCAGAACATTAGATGAAGGAGCAAGGTCGATTCAGCACAATCGACCATATCCACAAGGTAACCAAGCTCATTGCAGTTTGTAGGGAGTTCAGGATGCCACTCTGTCTCACATTCATTGATTTAAAGAAAGTCTTTGATTCTGTGGAGACTGAAGCGGTCATCGAAGCCCTAGCCAACAGGGCATTCAAACGCAATATATCAAGATCCTTCATGAGCTGTATCACAGACTCACACGAGTATCTCACCATTCTACAAAGAAGTGATCATCAATGTCAAAAGAGGGGGTTCATCAGGGTGATACCATTTCACCAAAACTCTTCAGTGCCACCCTAGAGAACATCATGCCACAATTAGAATGGGAAGGAATGGGAGTGAAGATAGACGGTCGGTAGCTACACCATCTCTGCTTCACTGATGACATCATTCTAATAATAGATGGTCGGCAACTACACCACCTACACTTCACTGATGACATTGTTCTAATAACACCAAACATTAGCCAAGCAGCACAAATGTTGGCTGACTTCAACTGTGAATGTGGAAAGATAGGTCTACCACTGAATCTCATCAAAACTATGTTCATGAAAACTGCTAGTTCCAGAGGCCCCATTTACTTTCAATGGAACAAACATCTCTGTATGCAGCAGTTATGTGTATCTAGGTCGAGAGTCAACATGATGAATGACCTAAAACCTGAACTGCGCAGGAGGAAAGAGAGAGGCATAGAATGCCTTTAAAAGCATAGAAGAAATAGTGAAAAAGACAAAGAATCTCCGGCCCGGGCACATCTCTTCAACCCCACCGTTCTCCCCTGTATTAACATACGCCTCAGAGACCTGGGCCCTATGAAAGCAGGATGAGAATGTTATTCGGGTCTCCCAAAGAGGAATCAAAAGAGCTATGCTTGGAATATCATGCCTCACTCAAGTGATAGAAGGAATCTGGAGCTCAGACCTCCATCGCTGTTCCAGAGTCAGGGATGCTGTCTCATTTGCCAAGCCATAGAAAATCAGATGGGCTGGACATGTAATGTGATATGGAGACGACCGCTGGACTAGAGCTGTTACTGACTGGATCCCAGGGGATGTCAAAAGATCACATGGCCGCCCACTTACAAGATGGTCAGACTTTTTCATCAAGATCTTGAATGAACGGTTTGAGGCTCTTTGTATTCCTGAAGCAACCAGATATCATTGGGCTACACTGGCACATGATAGGGTCAAATGGAAATAATACTGGTGCCTGTTAGAGCAAATCTATGAATAACTGGATGTCAAGTGATCAAGTGAATATATAAGTATATAAATACATGTATGTACTTTTTAATGTGATGCAAATAAATGCAATCATTCTATATCTGTCTTTTTCTTTCTGGCTAATTTCACTCAACAGTATCCACTGCATTTCCATCCATTTATAGGCATATCATAAATTCATTTTTCCTAACAGCTGCATAGTATTCAATTGTGTAGATGTACCAAAGTTTCTTTACCCAGTCATCAGTTCTCAGGCACATTATTTGTTTCCAGTTTCTGGCTATTGTGAATAGTGCTGCTATGAAAATAAATGTGCAGATGTTGTTGCTCTTGTGTGTTTTAAGCTTCACAGGTTATATTCCCAGAAGTGGTATGGCTGGGTCAAACAGGAGCTCTATTTCTAGTCTTTGTAGAAATGTGCATATTGTTTTCCAAAAGACTGTACCAGTCAACAGCCTTTTGGAACTGTTGACAGTTCCAACATCATCATCGAAGTTCTACTCTGCAGCATTTTTTTTTTAATCCGGCCCAGGTATGCTGAACCAGAGACTTACAGACATGAGGCAGAGCTGCTACTTGCTCTCACTGTGCCCAGCCGCTCACGAGGTGCCCGGGAGGGATGGTGGGTTCTAGCCCTGGCCCGCCACCCCAGCAGAGCCACACAGCATGCCAGATGAGCCTCCCCCACTCAATCGGGACACCTTTTCCACATCCGAACTTCCCTCTCGTCAGAACTCCACCCAGCGACAGCCTATCACAGCCTGTCTATAGGTTCATCTATAAATGCTATATTTAGAGGTGACTACAAGGGTATACCACCTGCATGGAAAGCCTGGCAAGCTGCCCTGTTTTATTTGATATGCCAAATACCAGTAATAATTATATTAGTTCATTCCCATGACCTAATATAATGGTTTGAGGCTCTTTATGTTCCTGGAGCAAATAGATGCCCTTGGGCTCTAATTAGCATGAGACGGACATATGGAGATATTACTGGTGCCCGCTCTAGCAAATAGATGATCAACGGGAGGATAGTGATAGTTGCCGGGTGTTGCAGGACTCCTTTAAGGGCCGCTGCATTAGCACACTAAAGGGCCTAGGTGAGGTGCAGGGAGGGATTATCTAAGGACATTTAACACTCCTCTGCTTTCCATAACAATGGGAGAAAGGTCTGAGTTGAAGGGATATAAACTAGCCGGTTTTCACTCTCCGCGCTTCTTTGGGGGCTGTGCTCGCTGTGAGCAGTCGCCCTGCTTGGAAGTGTTCTTCTCCCTTTCCCAAAGCCTTTGCGTGGTGGTCGCCATCTTGGCCTACACGTGGCTGGGGTTCTAGCCTGGAATCCTAAGCATCGGGTTTTTCCTTTTGCTGATTTGTATGCCTGAACCTGTGATAAGTAAAGTCTTTTAAAACCTCATCGGATCCCTGAGTGCTCATCCATTCCTCGCCGGCCGGAGGTAGAAGGGAACTTCGCTTCCCGGCACTGTCGGGGACCCCGGCGGTGCGCCCCGACATTTGGCGTCCCTTGTGCGGGCAACACGAACATCGTCTGGTCTAATTATCATCGGACAGAGATCATCTGCCTCCCGAACCGTGAGTAAAATGATGGATATCTCATGGTATAGATACATTGTATCTTTTATTGGCTCGAACCATACATAGCCCAGTCTATAAAGTTCCTTTCTGAAAACTACTCTATCTTTTCACAAATCATCTGGGTCCTTGCGATTTTTAAACTGTACCTTTGCGTAAGGACAATGTTTAATAGAGAGAGGGAGGAAAGTAATAAATTAAATGCAATCTTAAGGGACGAGATTTACTCAGCGATTGAAGAAATAAGTGAGGATCATAAAGCTACAGGTAGACTGGTCTTAAAGCTTGAGGACAGAATTATTAAACAGAGTTTAAAATTTGAAAAGAAATTAGAAGAACAGGAAAGTAAAATTATTAACCAGATTTTTAAAATTTGAGGAAAAATTAGAAGAACAGGATTTAAAATTCAAGGAAAAATTAGAAGAACAGGATTTAAAATTCAAGGAAAAATTAGAAGAACAGGATTTAAAATTCAAGGAAAAATTAGAAGAACAGGAAACTAAAATTATTAAACAGGATTTAAAATTTGAAGTAAAGTTTGAAGAGCAGAAGAAGGATATCGATAAAATCAGCATTATCTTAGAGGAAGAAATTGACAGACAGAGAGAGATAGAATAGATGGACAGAAAGAGGAGGTTTGGAAGTTACACATAAGATTGAAAGAACAAAAGGAAGAAACATATAGGAAACTTGAAAACTTAAACCAAGAAATGGATGTGTTACGCAGGGAGATTTCTGATTTCATAACTTATCAATCAGGACCTAGCGCATACCCAATACTGAGGCGTGAACCAACTAAAAAGCCGTTCACAAACACGCCCCAAAACTGTAAACTTGAAAAAGGTGTATACATTCCCAGCAAAAAAAATTTAAAAAAGAATTCTAATGTGGCTGATAACTTAGAGGAGGAACAGGAAAACCCAGAGGAGGCAAATTCCCAAGCTGAAAATCTCCCCAGAGTTAATACCCTCAATGGGGTAGATGTTCCTCTGCCAGATACTACAAGCTCTGATGAGGAAGAAGGGGAGAAACAGATTAGCTCGAGTCAAAGAGCAAAGCCCAGCAATCTTTCTCATGACCAATCTAAAGATAAAGTAAAACCGATTCATGAAGACTTAAAAAATTGAGGCAATAACCCCGTTTAGGAAGGCTTGCGACAGGTTTGGAATATCAAGTCCTTATACTTTAAAATATTTAGCTGATTGGAGGCGAAAGTAGTCAGTGGGTATTGGGAGACTTTGAAACGGTAGCCGATACTTGTCTAAACAAATCACAGTACATGCAATGGCATATGTGGTATGCAGATGGGGTTAACCAGAATATTGACACTTTAAGAGAAAAGGAATCAGGCCATACTATAACTTTTGCCATGCTAAAAGGTGAAGGTGAATGGAAAAACAAAGCAAAACAAGCGACATTACCTGAACCTATTTTAAAATTCGTTCGGGAGACAGCATTAAAGGCGTGGGAAAGAGTAGGTTCCGACCCAGAATTTCTAGGTAGCTATACAAAAATTTACCAGGGTCGTGATGAACCATACTTTGATTTTGTTGGGAGATTATGTGAAACAATCCAAAGACAGGTTCAAGACCCAACCACTCAAGAAATCCTAAAACTAAACTTAGCATATGAGAATGCTAATCAAAAATGTCGAGCATTACTATATGGTATTAGGGAAAAGGCTGACCTCATGGGGTATCTAAAGGCCTGTAGAAATGTCGGTTTAACCTCCCATAAAACACAGGATGATATAGAGGCTTATCCCATACAGCAGGAGGATCAGGAGAGGGATGAAATGTCAGACAGCTCTAGGGGAGAGAAACAAGTCAGACAGCTCTAGGGAGAGAAACAAGTCAGACAGCTCTAGGGAGAGAAACAAGTCAGACAGCTCTAGGGGAGAAACAATAAACTTCAAAGGATAAACAATAATCGGAGAAACTATTCTAATAATCGCAGCTCCACCCCTCGAAGGGCCCCCACCTGGACCATGCCCAAGGTGCAGAAAAGGAAAACATTGGGCCAGAGACTGTCGGTCTTGGAGGCGAAGTCAGCCTCAGGCTTCATCTGGACAGATAACCTGCTTTATCTGCGGAAAGAAGGGACACACCCGTAGAGATTGCCCATCTTCTACAATTATCAATACAGGGCAACATTCTAATAATCCCTTTATAGGAAATGTTACATGGGCCCCCTCCCAGGTTCCACAAGCTCCGCGAGGCTCAAATAACATCTATGCCTCCCCTAATGCGGGAAACTGGGTGGGGGGCCAGCCCCAGGCCCAGCTGAATCCAGGGGCACTCTCCTTCATTCCACCTGCCCAATATCCTCCGAATCAGAATCCACAGAATTACAGTCAATAAATGCTCTCTGGCCTACCCCATCAGGCAGTGGCAGTCTCGACATTCTCTGCCCCAAGACTGTCACAATATACCCAAGTCAAGACCCCTACATGCTAAAAACAGGGATAAAAGGACCTGCTCCCCAGGTAGTATGGGTTTAATTCAGGGGAGCGACTGGCTGAAATTTAAAGGGAATTATGGTGCATTTCGGACTTCTGGATCCTGAATCTCATGGAGAGATAATACTGTCAATATCTGTGCCAACTAAATGGACTTTTAAAAAGGGGGGAACCACTTGCTAAACTATTATTATTTTTTGAGGATCCGTGTAGTCAGTCCGAACACCCTACAGCTGGTGGCTTAAACAGTACCAACCATTCTGCCAACTTCATTGTTGGTTATGCAGCCACACAGAACCAAGCCCACCAGCCACCTGCTAACTATCTAGTTGGGTACACTGCCAGAATTTCTCAGGCCAAGCGGCCGGTTATACCCATCGAAATTTATAAAAGGAAATTCAAAGGCATGTTGGATACAGGGGGCCAGACATATCCATAATCTCCACCAAGTATTGGCCCTCTAACTGGGCCCTAAAGAAAGTGTCCCATAGCCTGGGGGGGGTAGGCAATATCTCCTCCTCTCTTCTCCGACAGAGTGCCAGGTGGCTGCCGTGTATTGGCCCTGAAGGGAATGTAGCCATGGTCCAGCCTTATATAGCCCCTATGCCTTTAACTTTATGGGGTCGAGACATGCTGGAGCAGTGGGGGGCAGTAATCCACATACCTCGTCCAATTCCCCGTCGAGCACCAATTCCAGCTCTCCATAATAAGCCTAACACCGGGAGTAACCCTTTTTAATTGGGGCCGCTGTGGTTAAGCGCCCACTACCTATCCGTATTCAGTGGAAATCTGACAAACCTATATGGACACCACAGTGGCCCCTCAATACCAAAAAGTTAGAGGCGCTAACAAATCTAGTGGAAGAACAGCTGAAATTAGGACATATTGAGGAAAGCGTTTTCAGAATGGAATTCTCCTGTTTTTGTAATACAGAAAAAATCAGGCAAATGGCGTTTGCTGATTGACTTAAGGAATGTAAATTCTACTATGGTCCCCATGGGAGCCCTACAACCTGGGCTCCCTCTCCAGCAGCTATTCCTAAGGATTGGCCGCTAATTATCATAGATTTAAAAGACTGCTTTTACAGCATACCTATCCACCCAGATGATCGGAAAAGGTTTGCATTTTCAGTCCCTTCCATTAATCATAAAGGTCCTTTACGTAGGTTTCAGTGGACAGTATTGCCCCAAGGAATGACTAATTCACCTACGATGTGTCAACACTTTGTTGATGAGGTTTCGCGACCCCATTCGTGCTAAATTTCCTGGTGCATACATCATCCACTACATGGATGATATCCTGCTAGCTTGTGATAATTCCAGAGATCTCCAGAATTTATATAATGATGTAATGACAGTTTTACCAGAGGCTGGCTTACAAGTAGCTCCGGAGAAAATCCAGATGCAGCCTCCATATGAATATTTGGGCTATGCTCTTGACCGCACTACAGTGCGTCCTCAAAAGATCTCCATTAGTCAGAAAAGGCTCAAAACCTTGAATGATTTTCAAAAACTGCTGGGGGATATCAACTGGGTGCGCCCCTCCCTTGGTATTCCTAACTGTGAGCTCAGTAACCTGTTCCACACCCTTGAAGGTGATCCTGCTTTAAATAGCCCAAGGCAGCTAACTCCTAAAGCTCAGGAGGAATTAGATTTTTTTCATGAATCGGCTTCAAAAATCTTACCTCTCCAGATTTAATCCCGGAGAAAAGGTATGGTTCTTGGTCTTCAACACTCCCGAGTCTCCAACTGCTGCTATAGCCCAATTATCTGGACCGTTAGAATGGGTTTACTTACATAACAAGCAGAATCGTACTGCTACACCTTACCTTGAGATGATAGCTAACCTTATAATTAAGGGAAGATCAAGAACCCAAGTATTACTTGGACATGATCCCCATGTAATTGTACTACCTGACCCTAAAAGAAATTGAAGCTGTTTTACCACTCAGTGAAATCCTTCAGAGAGCTTTGGCAGATTTTTTCAGGGAGAAATATCTTATCATTACCCAGCTGGAAAAACCTGGGAATTTCTGAAAAGGACACCTTTTATAATTTCCACCATTGTCCGCTCCTCTCCCATTCCTGATGCTCCAGTGTATTATATTGATGGCTCCTCATCAGGAAGGGGTGGAATTACAGGTCCTTCGTTGACCACTACTGTGCATACAAATTATAAATCTGCCCAACAAGTGGAACTCGCCACCCTGATACATTTACTATCCCATATATCTGGCCCATGTAATGTGGTGAGTGATTCTGCATATGTAGTTGGTTTATTTCCTGGAATTGTCACTGCTTCTTTAAATGCCCATAATCCTATAATTCAGGAGCTGCTCCATAAACTTC
>JAJIBD010000907.1:0-40902 GCA_021461705.1 Cryptotis parvus | reverse complement strand
TATTCTCCCTGGGGCGTGGGGCTGGCCAGGCGGGTGCCTGGGCCCGTGGTAGAGCCCCAGGTCTCGGCAGAAGGTGGAACTACAACCCCCCAGAAGTCGGCCGAGCGGAAGTAAAAGGACATTTTGAACTCTCACACCGGCCTGTCTCCGTCTCAGGTATTCTCCCTGGGGTGTGCGGCTGGCTGGGCGGGGGGCCGCTCATGCGGCCACTTATTAAAAAAAAAGAAATTCAACACCCAGGGAAGGTAATACCATCAAGAAAAAAGAAACAGTACACTAGAGGAATCTATCCCTGAACACCGCAACACCATGGGGAAACAATTCAGATCCCCAGCTCGAAGAACAGATGAAGGAATTGACCATGAAGACTCAAAAAAGAATACAAATGTTCAAGATCTCTCTGACAAATTAGAGAAGAAATTGGTAGGATGTTTAAGGAGCTCATCGAAAAAATTGAGCAGATGTCCAATAAAATACAGGAGAACATAAATGAAGCAGTTGAAAGGGCAGTCAATAAATTACGGGAGGAAATGAGAGCAGAAATGAGAACCGTGCAAATAGAAATATCATTGCTTAAAAACTCAGTAGATGAAATGAAAAACACAATAGTGGCTCTCAACAGTAGGATGACAGCAGCGGAAGAGAGAATCAGTGAGACTGAAGATGAGCTGCAGAAAGCACTCAGAGAACTACATAAGATGGAAAAAAGACCTGAAAATGGATCAGCAATGGAACAGAGAACAATGGGATGAAGCCAGGCAGAACAAAATAAGAATCATCGGTGTCCCAGAGGGACAGGAAAGTAACCCCAAGGAAATTAAAACAGTTAAAAACATCCTGGCTGAAAAGTTCCCGAGTTAAAGGATGAAGGCATCCAGATCCAAGAAGCCCGATGCGTACCAGCAAGAAGAGACCCCAATAGAAAGACCCCAAGACACATCCTAGTCAAAGTAATGGATGCCATAGACAGAGACAGAATTCTTCAGGCAGCAAGATCAAAGAAGGAAATTGTATACAAAGGAGCATCCATTCGACTTTCAGCAGACTTCTCAGAAGACACCCTCCAAGCCCGAAGGCAGTGGTGGGATATAGTAAAAAACTCAATGAAATGAATGCCTCAGCAAGAATTCTTTATCCAGCTAAACTCTCACTCAGATTTGAAGGACAGATATACAACTTCTTGGATAAACAACAGCTTAGGAACTTTGTAAAATCAAAACCAACCTTAAAAGAAGGACTGAAAGATCTACTATAAGACGAGACATAACCCAAAAAGAACAACCAACCTATACAGAAAGATGGCACAAAATCCCATGACAATAATCTCTCTCAATGTCAATGGTCTAAATGCACCAGTTAAGAGACACAGAGTGGCAAAATGGATCAAAAAAATTGAATCCGACATTCTGCTGCCTTCAAGAAACACACCTGAACAATCAGAGCAAAGACAGGCTCAAAATAAAAAGGCTCGAAAACAATCCTTCACTCAAACAACCCATCCAAAAAGGCTGGGGTGGCCATACTGGTATCCGACAACATAGACTTCCAGGCTGAAGAAGGTCAGAAGGGACAGTAAAGGTCACTTCTTAATAGTCAAGGGATGCATATATCAGGAAGAAATCACGATATTAAACATATATGCACCCAAGGAGGGGCCAGCAAAATACCTAAAACAATTACTAATAGATTTCAAAGAAGATATTGACAGCAACACAATTGTAGTTGGAGACTTCAACACTGCTCTATCAACCCTGGATACATCAACAAGATTGAAACTTACCAAGGAAATACTGGCCCTAAAAGAAGAGATGGAAGAAAGAGGGCTGGTATACATATACAGGGCATTTCATCCCCAAAAAGCTGAATACACTTTCTTCTCCAGTGCACATGGAACATACTCCAAAATAGATCACATGCTGAGCCATAAATCATACCTCCATAAAATCAAGAAGATAGAAATTGTGTCAACTATTTTTTTCAGACCCTGATGCACTGAAAATAGAAGTTAATTGTACACAAAAATGGAGACCAATACCAAGTACCTGGAAACTAAACAGCTCACTGCTGAACAACCAGCAAGTTATAAAAGAAATCAAAGAGGAAATCCAAAGATTCCTGTAAACAAATGAGACTGAAGACAAGAATTACCAGAACTTGTGGGATACAGTAAAAGCAGTGTTAAGAGGCAAGTTCATAGCTCTTCAAGCATTCATCAGAAAAGAAGAAAAGGCCATCATAAACAATCTGACTTCACAATTTAAGATCTTAGAGAGATGATCAACAAAAGGAGCCCAACCCAAGCAGAAAGAAAGAAATAATAAAACTTAGAGCAGAAATCAATGAGATGGAAAGTCAAAAAACCAATCCAGAAGATCAACGAAACCAAAAGCTGGTTCTTTGAAAAAAATAAACAAGATTGACAAACCACTTGCAAGACTTGTAAGAAAAGGAAAAGAGAGAACCCAAATAAAGAGAATCAGAAATGAAAACGGGGACATCACAACAGAAACCACAAAAATTCAAAAGATCATCAGAGATTACTATGAGAGCCTGTATGCCACAAAACAAGAGAACCTAGAAGAAATGGACAAATTCCTGAATTCCTATAGCTTCCCAAGTCTGCAACAAGAAGATTTGGAATACCTCAACAAACCTATCTCCATGGAGGAAATAGAATCGGTAATCAAAAAGTCTCCCCAAACACAAAAGCCCAGGTCCAGATGGATTCACCAGTGAATTCTACAAAACCTTTAAAAGAGGACCTACTCTCAATTCTTTTCAAGCTCTTTCGGCAAATTGAAGAAACAGAAACACTCCCAAATAGCTTTTACGAGGCACATATCACCCTGATACCCAAAGCACACAGAGATGTCACAAAAAAGGAAAACTACAGACCAATCTCCTTGATGAATACAGATGCTAAGATCTTCAACAAAATACTAGCAAATAGAATCCAAAGAGTCATCAAAAAGATTATACACCATGACCAAGTGGGATTCATCCCGGGAATGCAAGGATGGTCATAATACATCACATCAACAAAAAAGAAAAATAAAAACCATATGATCATATCAATAGATGCAGAGAAGGTTTTGACAAGATTCAACACCCGTTCATGATGAAAGCTCTCCATAAAATGCGGATTGAAGGAACCTTCCTCAAGATAATCCAGGCCATCTACTATAAGCCCACAGCGAGCATCATTCTCAATGGGGAAAAACTGAAAGCCTTCCCCTTAAGATCAGGGACAAGACAAGGCTGCCCACTCTCACCACTTCTATTCAATATAGTACTGGAAGTACTTGCCATAGCAATCAGGGAAGAAAAAAGACGTTAAGGGCATCCGGATAGGAAGGGAAGAAGCCAAGTTACCACTATTTGCATATGACATGATATTATACCTGGAAAACCCAAAACTCTCTACCAAGAGGCTCCTAGAAATAATACATTCCTATAGTAGAGTGGCAGGGTATAAAATCAATATCCAAAAGTCAATGGCCTTCCTATATGCAAACAGCGAAAGAGAAGAAAGGTACATTAAAGAAACTATCCCATTCACAATTGTGCCGCAGAAAATCAAATACCTAGGAATCAGTTTGACAACGAATTTAAAGGATCTCTACAAAGAAAAGTACCAAAACATTACTTTAGGAAATAAAAGAGGACCTGAGGAAATGGAGACACATTCCCTGCTCATGGATTGGAAGGATCAACATTATCAAAATGGTAATACTCCCTAGAGCTTTATACAGATTCAATGTGGTCCCTATAAAGATACCCATGATGTTCTTCAAAGAAATTGAACAAATGCTCCTGAAATTTGTATGGAATAATAAACCCCCACCAATAGCTAAAGCAATCCTTGGGAAAAAGAAGATGGGAGGTATCACTTTCCCCAACCTCAAGCTCTACTACAGAGCAGTTGTAATTAAGACAGTGTGGTTTTTGGTATAGAGACAGACCCGTAGACCTATGGAATAGAACTAAATATCCTGAAACATCTAAAATATACAACCACTTAATCTTCGATAAAGGAGCAAAAAATGTTAAGTGGAGCAAAGAAAGCCTCTTCAACAAATGGTGCTGGGAAAACTGGGCAGCTACGTGTAAAAAAATGAACTTACACCTTCTTCTAACGCCATGCACAAAAGTCAGATCAAAATGGATTATAGATCTCAACATCAGACAGGAATCTATAAGGTACATCGAAGAAAACATAGGAGAATGCTCTACGACATCGAAGCGAAAAGTATCTTTAAAGACAACACACCACTGACCAAGCAAATGGAAGCAAAGATAAACAAATGGGATTATATAAAATTGAAAAGCTTCTGCACCTCAAAAGAAACGGTGACCAAGATACAAAGACAATCCACAGAGTGGGAAAGGATATTCACCCAATACCCATCTGACAAGGGGTTAATATCCAGGATATATTAGGCACTGGTAGCACTCCACAAGAAGAAAACAGCCAACCCCATCAAAAAATGGGGAGAAGAAATGAACAGAAGCTTCCAAAAAGAAGAAATTCGAATGGCCAAAAGGCATATGAAAAAGTGCTCTTCATCTTTAATCATCAGGGAGATGCAAATCAAAACAACAATGAGGTACCATCTCACACCACAGAGACTGGCACACATCCAAAACAGCAAGAACAACTGGTGCTGGCGTGGATGTGGGGAAAAAAGGACTCTCATTCACTGTTGGTGGGAGTGCCAGCTGGTCCAGCCCTTTTGGAAAACAATATGGGCATTCCTCCGAAAACTAGATATTGAGCTCCCATTTGATCCAGCAATAGCACTCCTGGGAATATACCCGAGAGACCGAAAAACACATAGCAGAAACACTATCTGTACTTCTTTATTCATCTCTGCGCTTATTCACTATAGCTAGAATCTGGAAACAACCTAAATGCCCGAGAACAGAGGACTGGCTAAAGAAACTGTAGTTCATCTACACTATGGAATACTATGCAGCTGTCAGAAAAGATGAAATTATGAAATTTACCTGCAAATGGATGGACATGGAGACTATCATGCTGAGTGAAATTAGTCAGAAGGAAAAGGACAGATATAGAATGACTGCATTCATTAATAGGATATAAATAGATACCAGTGTTTTACTAAATGTGGGAAATGGTAATGGCAGATTAAAACTCACCATTGAATATAAACAAAGAGACTTAAGTGATAAACTCTAAATATCTGCAGGGCTAGCCACAATGTGTAAAATAAGAGGGAGAGAGATGCAGAGACAGAGAGAGAGAGAGAGAAGAAAGAGAGGATACTGGGGTACCTGCTATTGAGGCAGCCTTGGGATGGGCGGGAGGGGGTGGGGTACATTGGTGGTGGACATGGGGCACTGATGGAGGGATGGGTGCTGGTATACTGTACTGCCAAGAACCAATCATGAACACCTTTGTAATTGAATGTCTCATGGTGGTATAATACAAAAAAATTATTAAAAAAAATGAACCCATAGATATTTGATCTGAGAATAACTATCACTATCTTCCCATTCATCATCTATTTGCTTGAGTGGGCACCAGTAATATCTCCATATGTCCTGTCTCATGCTAGTAGAGCCCAAGGGCATCTGCTTGCTCCAGGAACATAAAGAGCCTCAAACCATTATATTAGGTCATGGGAATGACCTAACATAATTAATACTGGGTTTTGGCATATCAAATATGACACAGGCAGCTTGCCAGGCTTGCCGTGGGTGGCATACTCTTGTAGTCACCTCTAAATATAGCATTTATTGATAAACCGCGCAGCCGCTTGCTGTGATAGGCTTGTCTGCTGGGTTGAGTGCTGACAGGGGAGGTTCCGATGTGGAAAATGGAGGCCTTCATGGGGTTGGGGGGCCATCTGGCTTGTTGTGAGGCTCTGCTGGGGTGGCGGGCCAGGGATAGAACCCACAATCTCTCCCGGGTGCCTCGTGAGAGGCTGGGCACAGAGAGAGCAAATAGCAGCTCTGCCCCATGTCTGTAAGTCTTTGTAAGATCTGAGAATACTAAGGGGGAAAGGTCAGGAAAAGAAACTTGTAACAGTGGTGGAGAGATCCTGACACTCTTGTGTGGGTCTGGTGCAGCAACACTGCAAGTATAAAACAATAAAACCAGTAGGCAAAGGAATGGTGGTATCTAAGGAAGACAAACTCATGGACTTTGACTAAAGCACTGAAAAGATTAATTTCATGGGCTTTGGGGAAATCATAGGGGAACTGGAAGTATTCAACAGTGGTGGTGCAGGGTCTTTGTTTCTTGGATTGTGGAGAAGCTACAGCAGCTTTGAATACCAAAAACACAAATAATGAAGTATTGGAACCATGGTACCTCAACTACAGTAAAAATTGTCATAAGTAAAAATAATAAAAAGAAATATAATCAGTGGTAGGAAACGTACACCAGAGAAGTGATGGGTGTTGAAACATTGTATGACTGAAACCCGTTCATGAACAGCTTTGTACTTGCATATCTCAGTTATTTCTGAAATTATTGATTCAATTTTTTAATTGAATCAACTGTGTATGATTCAATTAAAGAAATTTTTATTTTTAAAGATATGAAGTAAAAAATAAAATATTAAATTTTATTTAATTTTTAAATAAATATTTATTTATTTTTATTTTAAAAAAAAATATTTTTTTAAATAAATAAACTTTAATAATGAGATGAACAATTTATGGAAAGATTTTAGACAATAATATAATTTTAATAAAGTATTTTTATTGTTTTCTAGAAATTATCAAAGAGAGTAGAGAAATAGTTCTGCAATGAGAAAAACAGTCAGTTTTTTTTGGTTAATACATTAAATAGATTGGAGCATTAAGAATATTTATATCACAAAGTATTCTTAAATACAAACACCAAATTGTGTGTACTAATATAATTTTACGTGTTCCTATACATGTATAGATCTTGGTGAGCAATATGCGCAAAAAGCATTTAGCATCAAGAACTGCAATGTGGCATTTAGTAATTTTATACCTCCACAATTGTAGTTTTTATGTAATTTATTGCAGTTTTTATGTATATTGATCAGATGTAGAAACTCTGTAAGTTGTTCCTTGGAAAAGCCAGATCCCACCCCAGCCAATACAGGATGAATGTGTGGAGTCACGTTCTCAACAATCCAAGTTTACAAAGAGAAAGGGGACTGTCCAATGTCTGGGTTCTGTGGCAGGGAATACAATTCCCCTGTCAACTGTCTCTCCAGAATATCTACCTCCAAGGCAAAGCCTTTCTGAAAAAAAGAAATAAAAGGTAATTAATTCCTGGGGGGACAAAACAGCTGCAATAAGGCCAGATGCCCAAACATTTATGGAGATCTGTAAAGGTCAAGAGAAACTGCTCTGCTTACCATTCACTTCCCAGGAGGCAGACTCGTGAAGAGCAAGTGAAACACTGGACTGAGTTTCCAGCATTTGGGCTACATCTGGTCCTGCAGCACCAGAGTTGTGTTGAAGAGCACGTCTCTGCCCAGTGCTTCAAGTGACTCCAATTTTATTAACTCTGAAAGCAGCTTGACACTGGCTTTCTATGAAAAAAAATAATTTTTGTCGATAGTTTAAATAAAAATGTTTGGAATTGTAAGAACATTTTCTTTTGCAAAGCTATGTATGCACTTAGAATTTCTTTTAATTGTGCATGTTGAATGCATCAATTTATTTAGCAAAAGCTCATTTATTGATGAATTCTCTCCACAGGCTCTTCTCAAGGATGACATATTTAATGTTACCTGCTATTAATGCGATCAGTTAGAAGATGAGATTAGTCCTGAGCACCACCAAACACCAAGATCATCTAAGACAGCTAAGGTAAGTTTGTAATATTTTTCAGTTTTATTAAAGATTCATATACATGCCTATTATCTTTAATACTTTTGCCAGGAGACGCAACTATTTAATCCTGAACAGAAGTTTTCAAAAGTATATAACCATCACTATTTATTTGATAGCTAACTGTTCTAAGTTTCAGAGTCATTCAGATATTTATAGGATTATACCATCTCTTTGTCAATAACAGCATATTTTCCATTAAAATCTTATTTAGAAGAGGATAAAAAAGACATTTGATTGTACTACAGATAGACAGAAGAAAATAGGATTTTACAAAATAACATGAAGCACCTGTTATTTCATCCAAACACAAACATGGAGAACCCTACGTGACAAAATATCAGAGCTATAAGAGTATGTCCCCTCTTTCATTATAAAAGGTTGTGATCCTGTTTGCTTACTAAGGAATTACATATTCTTCTGTACTATTATTTAAACTTTTCATTCTTCATATCACACACTGTGTACAGTCATAGAAACAAAAGAAAGTTATGTGTCCAAAAACTGTGATGAATATCTTTAAAAGAGTTCCCTCAATTAATTCACATACCAATTCTGGTCACATTTTTGTTGTTATTGTTGTTGTAGTCGAGGTATATAGGTTCAATAGAGTTAGTATTTATGCTTTGGTGTATGAAGTTATTGTTCTTCTACCACCATCAAAGTACCATAATCCATTACTGCCCTGATTCATTTCAGCCCTA
Organism: Cryptotis parvus; assembly: GCA_021461705.1. Lineage (NCBI taxonomy): Eukaryota > Metazoa > Chordata > Mammalia > Eulipotyphla > Soricidae > Cryptotis > Cryptotis parvus. The sequence continues at coordinate 32,356 of JAJIBD010000907.1, read as the reverse complement.
GAACCAATATATTTAAACATTTTGAAAAGTCTGTTTCAGAAAAGTCTGTTTCAGAAAAGTCTGTTTCAGAAAACCGATATATTTAAACATTTTGAAAAGTCTGTTTCAGAACTTTCCTTCTGCGTAATCTAACATTTTTACTGATTTTAAAGATTGGGTAGTAGGTCTATAGGAGTGGTGAAAATTAAAAGGTCATTCAATAAATAGAGTTTTACAGTCAATTTTGTCATTTAACTACTAAGTAAGTATATGCATAGATATATTACATACAAGTTTGTGTCTGCTAAGATTACCTAGTTGCCTTCAAGTAATGCTATGATTATATAGTCACAAACAAAGAATACTACTATTTTAATATTGCTTATAATAACAATATTCAGTATAGATTAGGTATTTGGAGGTAAAACTGAGAATGCCCTAATCTGCTATAATTCTTTTACCTCTACTTGATCTTTAAAATAGTCCTTAGCTCTTTATGTCCTATTTGTAATTATAAATACCCACCAAAATTTAGTAATAATCATATCATAGATTTTTAAAGAATTTATTAACAAAATGTCTAGGAAACAAGTAAGTCTTAAGTAATATTATCATTAAATTATGTATATTAATCCAATGTTTTTTCTAATCTAAAATCTAAATGATATAGTAATCAAAGAGGTTATACCAGTTTGAAGAGTGGCAAAGTTCAAATCATTTGTTTCCACACCACACAATTAGAAATAAATCATATAAAAATATATGTTCACTGTCACTGTCTATCACTGTCTTCCCGTTCATCATTGATTTGCTCGAGTGGGCCCCAGTAACATCTCCCTACGTCCTGTCTCATGCTAGAAGAGCCCAAGGGCATCTGCTTGCTCCAGGAACATAAAGAGCCTCAATCCATTCCGGAATGAGGTCTATAATTGTTACTGGTATTTGGCATATCAAATACAACACGGGTAGCTTGCCAGGCTCTGCCGTGCAGGTAGCATACTCTTGTAGTCATCTCTTAAATCCAGCATTTATTGATGAACCATGTGGCGAAGGCGCACGAGCCGGGCTGTGATAGGCTGCTCTGCTGGGTGGAGTTCTGACGAGAGAGAAGTTTGAATGTGGAAAATGGAGGCCCTCATGGAGTGGGGGGTCATCTGGCTTGTTGCAAGGCTCTGTTGGGGTGGCGGGCCAGGGCTAGAACCCACCATCCCTCCTGGGCACCTCGTGAGCGGCTGGGCACAGGGAGAGCCAGTAGCATCTCTGCCCCATGTCTGTGAGTCTCTAAAAATATATTTTAGAGTCATTATTAAATCATCAGGCTTAGGAAATATGCATTCATTAGACCACTTTTCCCTTATTAGCCTTGTTACTCTTCTTTTTTATTATTCAGGTAGATTAAATATCAAAACTATCAATAATTGTAGCTGGCATTCAACGTTCCAACTCTAATCAAGATCATCAACATCAAGATTTTGTTGCTGACACAACAAACACAAGGTATTTAATATTTAATAGACATTTAAATATTAAAGAATTCTTTATGAGTAAAATTTTCCTTCCAGATGTTAACCATTACATGGAGCACATGGAGAATATCAACAATGTGACAGAGTTTATCCTGATAGGACTCACAGAGAATCCAAAAATGCAGAAAATTGTATTTGTTGTGTTTCTCATCATCTACATCTCAACTGTGGTAGGAAATATTCTCATTGTGGTTACCATCAATGCCAGCCCATTACGGGGGTCGCCCATGTACTATTTCCTGGCCTATCTGTCTTTGATTGACACCTGCTATTCCTCTGTCAGTACTCCCAAACTGATCATAAATTCCCTCAGTGAAAAGAAGACCATCCTATTCAATGGCTGCATGGCCCAAGTTTTTTCGAACATTTCTTCGGTGGTTCTGAGGTCATTCTGCTTGCTGTGATGGCCTATGACCGCTACGTGGCCATCTGCAAGCCTCTGCACTATACAACCATCATGAACTGGAGGGTGTGCAACCTGCTGATGGGAGTGGTCTGGATGGGGGGTTTCTTCATGCAACCATACAGATCCTCTTCCTCATCCCATTGCCCTTCTGTGGCCCAAATATCATTGATCACTTTATGTGTGATCTGAGCCCTTTACTCAACCTTGCCTGCACCGACACCCACACTCTAGGACTCTTTGTTGCCGCCAACAGTGGGTTTATCTGTCTGTTAAATTTCCTCATCCTCATGGTTTCCTACGCCTCCATCCTGAGCTCCCTACGGAACCACAGCATGGAGGCAAGGCGCAAGGCTCTCTCTACTTGTGTCTCCCACATCACAGTAGTTGTCTTATTCTTTGTACCTTGTGTTTTTGTATATATGAGACCTGCAGTCACTTTACCCATTGATAAAGCCGTTTCTGTGTTCTATACTATGATAACTCCCATGCTAAATCCCTTAATCTATACCCTGCGAAATTCCCAGATGAAAAATGCCATTAGGAAATTGTGCAGTAGAAAAGAGTTTCTGGTGCCATAATGCCACCTAGAATCCATTAAACTGAAGTAGAGTAAAAAGAGCACTGTGAATAATGTCTATAATACATAGTTATGACATGAATAAGTTAATTCCTGTTGTTAATAGGTTGAAGGCAGAAGGACTACTATAAAAAATAGAAGATCATGCATTTTGAAACTATTTTTATATTGATATTGACGAAAATGGAGCTTCCTTTTCCTATTTCATTCGTTCAATAGATCTATAGGCCTACCTTTTAAAATAGATAAAAGAAATAATGAAATAGATTGCAATTGAGCAGCCATGTTACAATCCAAAGAAGTAAGCACCGCTATTAGGACTATTTCATTACTGAATAACTTGACACTATGAAAGATACCTAAATAGACAGAAGAGAATCAGTAGCAAGAATCTAACACATTTCACAATGCATAATTGTTATTGCTACCATTCACAACCAAGTTATCATTATAGAAACACAAGATAACAGTATAACTCTCTGTACTGTACCTGGATCTTTAGTGGGAAAATTGCACACACTCATTAGTATCTATAACTGGAGAGACAATATATTCATGGGCAATTATATCAATACATATTGTTTTGTGATAATGCTACCTTAGTTATTAGGGTACATAACTACTTCTTACTAAAAGCAATGAAACATTAAATCACAGTTAACTGATTAACAAAATACATGCCATTATCCAAAATTTCTTGTAATCTTCAGAATGCTTTATATTGCTCATCTCAGTATCTTAGGCTGATAACTTACCTGAAAGAGTAATTACCATAACAAAAAACAATCAACGTAAAGAATTATAGTTCATTAAATGCACTTCTCTTAAAAACTGGCACTAATTAGCAATACTTACAAAAGGCAGATCTGTACGGCAGAGCCTGACAAGCCACCCGTACCGTATTTGATATGTAAAATTCCAGTAACAGTAATGGACCTCATTCCCATGACCTGATGGAATGGCTTGAGGCTCTTTATGTTCCTGGAGAAAGCAGATGTCCTTGGGCTCTACTAGCATGAGACAGGACATATGGAGATGTTACTGGTGCCCGCTCGAGCAAATTGATGATGAATGGGAAGACAGTGATTCAAAAGGTAGGAAAATGTCTCATGTCTGAAAACATTTAAATGAATTAAACATAATCTAAAATAGAATTTCAATAAAATATAAAAATTAGTATAATAAATTAGAAATATCTTCTTTTTTAAATTGTTTTAAATGTATTTAATGAGCCACAGAGCCATTGAGTTAGACAGCTGTTCATTAACGGGTTTCAGTGACACACTGTTCTAACTCCATTGCTCCATCACTGCACATTTCTTACCACCTATGTGCCCCTCTACCCTCCTGCCATTCCACACCCTCTACCCTCCAGGCTTAATCTATGGCAGGGACTTTCCTTTTTACTGCATACTTTCTCTCTTTCCTATTTGGGCATTATGTTTGCAATCTATGTAATAACTTTAGGACTATACAAGCTTGACATTTAAAATAATGGATTTTTAAACATGGTTTTGACTTTGTATATTCTCAATAATCTGGGCACTGCTAAAATATGCTATCACTATCACTATATTCCCATTAATCATCTATTTGCTAGAGCAGGCACCAGTAATATCTCCATATGTCCTGTCTCATGCTAGGAGAACCCAAAGGCATCCTCTGGCTCCAGGAACATAAAGAGCCTCAAACCATTATATTGGGTCACGGGAATGACCTAATATAAATGTTACTGGTATTTGACATATCAAATACTACACGACAGCTTGCCAGGCTTGCCGTTCAGGTGGCATACTGTTGTAGTCACCCAAATAAAGCATTTATTGATGAACCGCGGCCACTAACGACCGTGTGAGCCAGACTGTGATAGTCTGGTCCGCTGAGTGGAATTGTGACTAAAATATGCAGTTAATAGCAATTACTTTTGTATGAATTTTTTGAATACTTTTAGAATTCTATTATACTCTGTCTTTAAATAAATATTGTGTTAATATTTTTATCTAATCATCAAAGTGTCTAGAAATATTTCAGCAGAATTTATATTTGGGAATACTAGTCTTTCATTGTAGTTAAAGGAGCATGGTTAAAATAGAATTAACATTGACAGTTATGTTGTACAAAGTTATAACACTTTCACCAACACCAAAGCACCTAAAAACCTCTACCACTGCTCTTGTCACACTTCAAGTGGCATTTTAAATATTTTTATTGTAGTCTAGATTGCTCTATACAGTGACATCAATGTTGGTGCTTTGGATGAACAGGTATAGAGAAAACACATAACCAAAGCCACTGTTTTGTAACTCTGCATATTTGGAACTAAACAATATGGAGTTTACCTTTGTGATTCATCTGTGTATAAACTTGCCATCTAGAAAAGGACAAAAAAAGTAATAAACTATGTTGTGATTGCACAATAATATACTATGAGCATGAGTCACTTTGAGGATGGCCTCTTCCCTATTCCCACAGGGTGCAGGAGTCTTGCCTTCTGGGTTGGGTTTGCCAAGACCTGAGTCTGGTGTCAACATAGCAGGTCCCAATATCAAACTAATGACCTGTAGGTTCTATGATTCCACCTCCTTCCCGCCTACATTAGTATTTTCTGTCTGGTACTGACTTGCTTTCCTGTAGTCTAGTTCTCCTTCATTCTCTGTTTCTCTGCTGCCCTCACATGGGTGAAGAACTACTTAGCTTTGGATTCATCTGCAGTTCTGCCTTTCATAGGGCTAAGCCTTCCTGCAGTGACATTTATTTTCTTTGTCAAAATTTCTGACTGAACCTCCTCATGGAGTTTGTGTTCTCTTCATATTTTAGGCATCCTTTGTGGGTTTTGCCCCAGGAATACTCACAGTGCTGTTGCTTTTTTTCCCAATATAAAACTTGCCTTCACTCTCAGATACTAGTTTTACTGAGTTTACTTTCTCACCAACAAGTCAAAAAATAAATAAACAAATACCCAAAAGTCATTCCTCCTTCAAAGTTGTACTATTATTAAGGCATGACCTCATCATTGAAAACTTAGTAAAGATCCTTAAGGCAGTGTCTTGGGTTTAATGAACCACAAAATAGCTATGTAGTTTTTGGTCTTGGGTGTATTAGTTATAAACCATACGGGTTCTACAAGATCAGTATTTCCCAAAGTGGGTGATATCACCCCTAAGGGACACTAGAACCACGAGAGGGATGGTAGCAGGCCAATGGTGGGAGGAGCACAATTTCTATTTGTTTGCATAAGAAAAGAGATTTCTCAGTGATATTTTTTCCATGCAGTTGAGATTTAATAATTTCTATCAACTTTCTTCTAAGAATATATTCATTGACAGTATTCAGAGAACCAGTTCCAACAAGCAGTTTAGAATAGATTATTCAGTGTATGCTTAGGACACACTCAAACAGAGGTTGAGAAAACTTGAAATAAGTGTTGTCCATGGTGTGGTGGTAGAAGGTTTGGGGTTGACTAGTAGAAACCAACTACATTCTAGAAACTAAGAATAGAGCCCCGGTGACATTAGCCCTCGAGACCCACATACCTGGGCTTGAAATCGGTGTCTCTCTTGGGTGGGCTCTTACTAGCTTTGGAGCCCAGACCTTGAAAATCGCTGCGATTGTGGTGCATGAGGTTTCTCTGGCTTCTTCTGAGACTCTATTTGAATATTTCAAGAACAGAAATTGGCCAGATTGGCATATAAAACAACCCAGAAAAAAGTCATGACTTTTCAATACCATTCCTCTATATGGGCTGTAATGGTCAATATAATTAGTGCCAGCTAAGGGAGCAGGCATGGGGATGGGGGAGTGGGTGGGAAATGAGGGTCTTTGGTGGTGGGAACACACTATTGGTAGGATTGGTGTTGAATGATGAATCTTTCTAACAACTGTATAGTGAAAAACGTTGTACTTTATAAATCACGGTGTTTAAATTAAAAAAAAATTAATTGCTGTTAACCAATTTGCACTTTTGTCACATTTAGTTATTCCAAAGTTTAAAAAAAATAGGCGATGATTTAACGGAGTGGCTGCCAGGTATGGGTGCTTGTGAATGACATGTAAGATTAGCAAGTCAATCACTGGCACTGTTACAGTTCAGTCCATTAACAGCCTGCATAGGTATCTTTCTGCCAACAGCAGCAGCCATAGAAACATGAACCTTCACATGTCGCAGAGCAACCCTGATTGCGAACCCTCTGCTCCTTGTCTCTCTGTTCTCCAGTTACCACGCAATCTAGTCTGCTTCATGCACTGCTTCTATCTTTCACATCACAGGTTTCATCTTTTTTCTCTTCTTTTACTTCCAGCGATGCAATACAGTGCCCTTTGAGCACATTGGTAAGCTCCTGGGTCTGTGGACCTGTCTTGGTAGGATTACAGTAACCAAGAGACTTATGACCTTGAGTCTGCCTCTAGTGTATTAATTCTAGATGACGTTGTCGGAGAGACTTGTTAAACTGGGCCAATGGTTAATTGTTAAGTTCTGTACTAAGAACTCACCTCAGGAACAGCTGCTCTCCACAGAAGGTGGGTTGGACACACTGTTGATCTGAAAAATCTCCTTTGCTGTTTTAAATCAAGACTCAAAGGCCTAATAAAACCAAAAAACCAGAGACAGCCCTCAACTATAGGTCAGTTAATCTTCAACAAAGAGAGAAAAGTACATAGTAAATCAAGAAAAGCCTCTTTGAAAAGTGGTATTGGAAAACTGGTCAGTCACATGCCAAAAAAAAAAAGAACTCCATCCTGTCAGTAGCCACAGGAGTGCCCAACAATATCAGGAAACAAGTTCCCTACTAACTCCTAGGATGGCGTGGAATGGATGAAAACTCACAAGACCAGTGCAGTTCCAGAAGACTTTCACCAATTCAATAATAAAACAAGCTCTGCCACTATAATCCAAATAATGGGATTCTCCAGACCTCTAGCTCTTAGTGTGCTCGGGCCCAAGTCTCACTAAAGTGGATCCTAGTACCTCAAGTCAGTCTGCTTATATGTCCAAAAGTAATCCTATCTTCAGGGAGGGTAATGTCAACAAAGATCAACAAATCAACTTTTAGGTGTAGAAGTTGGGTTGTACCACACTTATTTCAGGTCTAAACAAATGATTATGCTAGGGACTAGTCCCTTTCTCCAATATTATTTCTTATGTCAAAACACTGAAGGGAGAGAGAGAGAGAGAGAGAGAGAGAGAGAGAGAGAGAGAGCTGGTATAAATAAATACATCTCAATGGCGAGAATGAGCAGGAGGACAGAAACTGGGGACCTCGTGCAGGGAAGTAGACAGGTAACTGGTGAAGGGATGGTGTTGGACAGTTTATGCCTGAAATTCAACCATGAACAACTTCATAATTCACGGCAATTCAATTTAACCAAAAAAGAAAAGACAAAATTCTTTAACCCTTTGCACTGAGCACCATGGAGCCTTAGGTTGGCATTTTTTAAGACTAGTGCTAACTAGCTGGTCTCTTTTTCTCCTGCTCTGACTAATGCTTTCTCCAACACAGTTAAAAGATCGAGCCAATAGAAATTTGATCTGAGAATACTAAGGGGAAAGGTCAGGGAAAGAAACTTGTAAGAGTGGTGGAGAGATCCTGGCACTTGCCTGGTGCGGCAACACTGCAAGTATAAAACAATAAAACCAGTAGGCAAAGGAATGGGGGTATCTAGGGAAGACCAACTCTTGGACTTTGACTACAGAACTGAAATAATTAACTTCATGGGCTTTAGGGAAATCATAGGGAAACCGGAATGATGTAACAGTGTTGGTGTAAGGGTTTTGGTACTTGGGTTGAGGAGAAGGCAAAGTAGCTATGAATACCAAAAAGCATAACCAATGGAAGTGTTGTAACCATGGTACATCAACCACAAATAAACTTTTTTAAGTTAAAATCTTAAAAAGGCACATAATTAGTGGTTGGAAATGCACACTGGTGAAGCCATGGGTGTTGGTACATTATGTGACTGAAACTCAGTCATGAACAACTTTGTAAGTGTGTATATGACTATGATTTAATTTTTAAAAATTTTGATTTTCAAAAGATATGAAGTAAAAAATTAACAGAATAAAAATTAAAAGGCACATAAAATTTTATGATGCAAGATAAAGGATTTTTGGAGATTTATTAGACAATGATTTTAACAAATATTTTAATAAAAATTTATACATATAAATATTTCAATATAATACAATATAATAAAACATTTAATAATGATTTTAATAAAATATTTTATGCTATAGTATAGTGTAAAATTTTTAACTAGAGGTCATAAAGTACATAAAAAGATCTGGCAAAAAAAATGAAAAAAAACATAGTCATTTGTATTTGGTTAATACATTAACTATGTTGATTGAAGCATTACATATAACTATTTCCCTAAGCATTCATAAATCAAAACACCAAATTGTGTTCATTAATAATTTTACCTGTCCTATATACCTTTATGTCTGGATGAGGAATTATGAGCAAACAGCATTTAGTGTCAAGAACTGCAATGTGGCATCAGTAATATTTTACTCTTAACTGTTCTAGGTTTGTGTAAATCACTGTAGTATTTCTATATATCGACCAGATTTAGAAACATGTGAGGTGATATCTTGGAGAAACTATGTCCCACCCCAAGCCACACACTGGAAGGATGACCGATGCCTGCCATCATTCTTCATAATCCAAGTTGACAAGAGAAAGGGGACTGTCTCTGGCTGGGTTCTAAGTGTAGAGAATACAATTCCCCTATCAAGAAGGGTTATTTCTTAAGCTGTCTCTCCAGAATATCTACCTCCAAGACAAATCCTTTCTAAAAAAAAAAAAAAGGTAATTAATTCCTGGGAGAGAAAACAGCTGCAATAAGGCCAGATCCCCACCCTTATGAAACCTTTATGAAAACCTGTATAGGTCAAGGTAAATTTGCTCTGGTTACCATTCACCCTTCCAGAGAGCAAGACTCAGGAAGACCGCCGGACTTTCTTTCACCATTCAGGCTGCATCTTGTCCTGCAGGACTAGAGTCACATTGAAGAGCATTTTTCTGCCAAGTGCTTCAAGTGAACCCACTCATATTAAACGAAAAAGTCTGGACACAGGTTTGTTATGAAAAACATGTTTTATGTGAAGAGGTTAGATAAAAATGCTTGGACTTGTAAGATATTTTCTTCTAGAAGGGCTTATTAACTTAGAATTTGTTTTAAATGTAGATGTTGGATGCATTAATTTCTTTTTTAGCAAATGATCATTTATTGGTGAATTATCTCAACAGGTTTTCCCAAGAATGACATAGTTAATGCTACTTGTTATTAATGCAATCAGTTTGAAAGATGAGATTAGTTCTGAGCATCACCAAAAACGGAGATCATCTAAGACAGCTAAGTAAGTTTGCAATACCTTTGATTTTTATTAAAAATTCATATACGCACCCAATACCTTTAATACTTTCATCATGGGACAAAGGATCTATAATCTTCAACTCAAGTTTTAAAAATATATGTAAATAAATATTACAATCCAAATTGGACGGCTACATTTTTCAGTTTCATAGTGATTCAGATAATTGTATTATTATTCGTCTCTTCCTCAATAACACCATAATTCCATTAAACACCTTATTTAGAAGAAGATAAAAAAGAACTTTAACTATACTACCATACACAGAAGAAAATAGGTTTTTACTAAATAACATAAATCATCTTGTTATTTCATCCAGAGACATGGAGAACCCTCCCTGAGAGAAGCCGCACAAAGCTATAGGATTTTGAACCATCTCTGAGATTAAAAGGCAATGATACTTCATGGGTGTATTAAGTAATTAGGTATTTTCCTTTATTATTATTCAAAGTTTACATCCTTCATATCACACTAGTGTGTACAGTCATAAAAACAAATAAAAGTCAGCTCGATGTTCAAAAACTGATGAATATCTATAAAAGTGATCCTTCAATAAATTCACATACCAATTGAGGCCACATTTTTTGTTGTAGTTGAGGTAACAGTTACAATTGTGTTAGTATTTATGCTTTGATGTACAAGTCAATGTATCTCTAAATCCAAAAAGTCCCAAAATCCATCACTGTCCTTATCAACTATTAGACCTCAAATCAATATATTTAAACATTTTGAAAAACAGTTTCAACACTTTCAATCTGGGGATTAACTTTTTACTGGTTTTATAGATGGGAGAATTGCTCTATGGGAGTGTTGAAAATTAAAAGGTGATTCATTAAATACAGTTTTACTCTTTATTTAGTCATTTAAAGATGGCATTGTATATGTATAAGCATAGATATATTGCATACAAGTTGGTGTCTGCTAAGATTTCTCTAGTTAACTCAAATAAAATGCTATAATTATCATAGCCATATATAAAGTATATTTCTAATGTACTGTTATCTAAAATAACAATATTCAATAAAACTAAATATTTGGAGGTAAAAATGAGAGTAACCTAATCTTGAATCTCCAATTTTCTCTGCTTGATCTTTAAAATGGTTCTTAACTTTTTATGTCCTATATTTCTAATATATAAAACACACACAAAAATTTGGAATAACCATCTCATAGTTTTCTAAAAAGAATTCATTAACCAAATATCTGGGAAAAATTAAACCAAATAACTATCTCATACTTTTCTTAAAGAATTCATTAACCAAATATCTGGGGGAAAAGTTATGCCAAAATAAGTATTAAGTAAGTCTTAAATAATATCATTATTTAATTATAAACATTAATCAATATTTTTCTAATCTAAAAACTAAGTGATATATTAATCAAAGAGGTTCTACCAGTTTGACTACGGGCCAAGTTCAAAGCATTTGCCACTATACCACATACTTAGAAATAAATCAGTTACAAGTATTTGTTAGAATCATTATTAAATCATGAGGCTTAGGAAACATGCATTCATTAGCACCACTTTTTAGAAGCTTTAGTATCTTCTTTATCTTCTTTGCATACCCCACCTCTTATTATATTGAGGTAGCATGATTAGCAAAGCTATCAGTAATAGTCTCTGGCATTCACATTCCAACTCTAATAACCACTAGTGTCAACATCCATTCACCAATGTCTCCAGATTCCCTTTCATCCCCAGGCTTCCTCTTTAAAAGATACATTGTAAGTTTAATTATGATAGTTTATGTCTATACTTAGCGATTTTTCAGTGGTCTTGATATTCACAGATACTTTCTCTCTCTACAATCCAATAGGTCCAAGGCTCCTGACTTCAGTATTGGTATCCCGCTACTGAAGCTCTTGTGTGTATTTTCTACCCATAACACATTTCTTCCAAGACAGGCACAGAATTTAATTAAAGTAAAATCCAAGGATCATTTTTATCACATTTCTCTTTATTCCTCCATTCACATTCTCAGTATCTCTGAAGGACTAGTATTTTCTGTAGATTAAAACTATTCCTAACTACATCCATTGTTTTAAACTAAGTTATATAGGTCTCTATCATCTTTGGCTACTGCTGTCTATAACTAAATCTATATAGGATTTGAATATCCTGATGAAAGTCTTACGCCTAACTGTGTTCTACCAATGCTTTCTACCAAAGCTCCACAAGAGTTTCCTCATATATTTTGTATTTGAGTATTCATACTTTTATCTGAGCATACACATACTAGTCACCTGGGAAGTAATTTGAGTAATTCTCAACATTTCATAAGGTTTTCTAACATCTACTAGGAAAACTCTCAGAGGAATTGCTAACACAAGAGAATCCAGGTATTTAAAACTTAATAGATATTTAAAAATTAATGAATATTTCATTAGAAAAAATTTCCTTCCAGGTGATTAACCATTACATGGAACACATGGAGAGTATCAACAATGTGACAGAGTTTATCCTGATAGGACTCACAGAGAATCCACAAATGGAGAAAATTGTGTTTGTTGTGTTTTTCCTCATCTACACCTCTACTGTGGTAGGAAATATGCTCATTGTGGTCACCATCAATGCCAGTCCATTACGGGGGTCACCCATGTACTATTTCCTGGCCTATCTGTCTTTCACTGATGCCTGCTTTTCCTCTGTCAGTATTCCCAAAATGATCATAAATTCCCTTAGTGAAAAGAAGACCATCTTGTTCAATGGCTGCATGGCCCAGGTTTTTTTGAACATGTTTTCGGAGGTTCTGAGGTCATCCTGCTTGCTGTGATGGCCTATGACCGCTACGTGGCCATCTGCAAGCCTCTGCATTATACAACCATCATGAACTGGAGGGTGTGCAACCTGCTGATGGGAGTGGTCTGGATGGGGGGTCTTCTTCATGCAACCATACAGCTCCTCTTCCTCATCCCACTGCCCTTTTTGTGGCCCAAATGTCATTGATCACTTTATGTGTGATCTGAGCCCTTTACTCAACCTTGCCTGCACCGACACCCACACTCTAGGACTCTTTGTTGCCGCCAACAGTGGGTTTATCTGTCTGTTAAATTTCCTCATCCTCATGGTTTCCTATACCTCCATCCTGCTTTCCCTACGGAACCACAGCATGGAGGCAAGGCGCTAAGGCTCTCTCTACTTGTGTCTCCCACATCACAGTAGTTGTCTTATTCTTTGTACCTTGTGTTTTTGAATATATGAGGCCTGCAGTTACTTTACCCATTGATAAAGCCGTTGCTGTGTTCTATACTATGATAACTCCATTGCTAAATCCCTTAATCTATACCCTGAGAAATTCCCAGATGAAAAACGCCATTAGGAAAATTTTCAGTAAAAAACGATTTTAGGTGCCAATAATGTGTCTAAAATTCATTAAACTGAGGCAGAGTAAAGCAAGCACTGAGGATAATCGCTATAAGACATAGTTATGAAATTAAACAAATTAATTCCTGCTGTTAATAGCCTGAGGGCAGCGGAAATATTGTTAGAAAAATAATCAAAAATCAATTTTGAAACTATTTTATATTTAATACAACACAAAATGTAGCTTCATTTCCTGTTTCATTGATTTAATAGATCTATATCCTTTCATTCTAAAGGGGTTAAAAGAAATAATAAAATATATTGTGGTTGAGTAGCATATCTCTTATAATCCAAAGAGGTAAGCACTACTATTAGGACTATTTCATAACTGAATAACTTGACAAGGTAGAAGGAATATCAGAGAATATCAGAGAATCAGTAACAAGAATCTAACAAATTTTCCAATGCATGATTGTTATTGCTACCATTCACAACCATATCATAATCATATAGAAACACAAATAACAGTATAATAACTCCCATTTTACTGTACCAGGGTCTATGGTGGGAAAAAATCACACATGCTCATTAGTATCTAGAACTGAAAAGCCAATACTTTTCTTGGGAAATTATATCAATACATACTGTTTTGTGATAACACAATACCTAAGTTTTTAGGGTATACTAAAAGCAATAGAACATTAAACCATGGTTAATTGATTAACAAAATTATATGCCATTTTCCAAAAAATTTTGTCGTCTTCAGAATTCTTTAATATTGCTCATGCCATCTTAGGCTGATAACTTACAAGAGTAACTTCTATAATAAAAAAGTATCAATATCAAAATTGTATTTCATTAAATGCACTTCACTTAAAAAATTAGCTACTCATTAGCAAAATTTTCAAAACATAACAAATGTCTAGTCTGAAACATAAATGAATTCAATATAAGCTAAAATATATTTTCAATAAAATATTAAAATTAACATCAGAGGTGAGGAAATCTTTGTTTTTTAAAATTGTTTTACTGTATGAATTAATCACCATATCATACAGTTAGTAAGTAGTTCATGAATGGGTTTCAGCCACACACTGCTCTAACTCTATCGCCCACCAGGGCAGGTTTTCACCACCAATATGCCCATTTACCCTCCTGCCATTCCGCACCCTCTTCCCTCCAGCCCTAATCTATGGCCGGCTGGCACTTTCCTTCTTCTCCCCTCACTTGCTATCTCTCCCATTGGGCATTATGGATTACGACCTGTGTTATACCTTTAGGACAATACAAGCTTGACATTTAAGAACATATATTTTTAACATATGCTTTTAATTTCATATTATTCACAATAATCTGTTGCACACCTCAAATGTGCAGTTGATAGCAATTTATTTTGTATGAATTATTTGCATACTTTTAGAATTATCTTATACCATTATATCATATCATATATTATATAATAGTACAGTATAATAGAATTATATTATATACAATTCTATATATAATAGAATGTAAAAGTACAATAGGATTACAACATACATATTAGGTTAACACTTTTATCTAATCATGAAAATGTCTAGAAATATTTAGCAGAATTTATATTTGTGAATATTAGTCTTTCATTGGGAACATGGTTAAAAGAGAATTAACACTGGGAGTTTTGATGTACAAAGTTATGACACTTTCACCACCACTAAAGCATCTGAGACCCTCTATCAGTGCTCTAGTGACCCTTCCAGTGACTATTTAAAATTATTTTTATTGTAGTCTAGATTACTGCGCACAATGACATCAACTTTGGTGCTTTGGATGAACAATATTACTCCTACTGTTAACAGATGGCAGACGCTTAGTATTGCAAGAGGAAAAGATAACCAAAGCCAATCTTTCCAAATTTAGAACTAGCATATGGAATTTACCTTTATGATTCATCAGTGCATAAACTTGCCATCTAGAAAAGAACAAAATAAATAATAATCTACATTGTGATTGAGCAATAATATACTATTAGCATGGGTCACTTTGAGGATGGCCTCTTCCTACTCCCACAGGGTACAGGAGCCTCGCCTACTGGGTCGGGTTCACCAAGACCTGAGTCTGGTGTCAACATAGCAGGTCCCAATATCAAACTAGTGACCTGTAAGTTCTTTGTTTCCACCTCCTTTCCACCTACATTAGTATCTTCTGTCTGGTACTGACTTGCTATCCTGCAGTCCATTTTCTTTTCAGTCTCTGCTTCTCTGCTGCCCTCACGTAGGTGGAGAACTACTTAGCTTTGGACTCATCTGCAGTTCTGCCTTTAACAGGGCTAAGTCTTCCAGAGGTGACATTTATTTTCTTTATCAATTTTTCTGATTGAAACTCCTCACGCATCCCTGTGTTCTCTTCAAATATTATGCAGTCATTGTGTTTTCCACAAAAATACTCACAGTACTATTCCTTTTTTCCATCTAAAACTAGTTTTATCTCTCAGATACTAGTTTTACTGAGTTACATTCTATCAAATCAAACAAAAAACAGCACAGAAATCATTCCTTCTTCAAAGTTGTTGCTCCTATTTTTTTAAGGCAAGACCTCACCATGACTCAACAGTGTTGGTTTTTATGGTTTGAATGTATGAGACTTTTTTATTTCTTTCAAAATTGAGGACATAAAATATATTAAAAGTTCCTATCTCAGCAAAACAGGCTGAGGAAATAAGTCCAAAGTTGAAACCTACAAGTGTGTGTGGGGAGTAGAAGTTAGGAAAGTAGAGAAGGAATCAGTCTGCCAATAATATTTGGAAATGATAATGCTAAACTAAAACTGAGTATAGAAATTTAATAAAGGTATATGCATGGTAATCCCTCAGTTTGTATAACAAACCACAAAGTGCCAAAGAACAGAGAGAAAGAGAGAAAGAGAGAGAGGGGGAGAGAGAGAAAGTTTCTGCCTTAGAGACAGAAGAGGGTAGCATAGAGTATAGAAACTGGGGACATTGGAGGTGGCAAATGTGTACTGGTGTAAGGATGGGTGTTGGAACACTTTATGACTGAAACTCAATCATGAACAGCTTTGTAGTTATCTATATCACTGTGATATCACTTGTATCACTTGTCTTCCCATTGTTCATTGATTTGCTCAAGAGGGCACCAGTAATGTCTCCATTCATTGTGAATGAGGTCCATTATAGTTACTGTTTTTGGCATATTGAATACACCACAGGTAGCTTGCCAGACCCTGCTGTGGCTGGTTCTGGGGTTCATTACAGGGACCCAGACCAAATAAATTACTGTGATTTAATAAAAAATAAATTATTTTTAAAAAGATCAGAACCAAAAAAAGTTTTCTTTGATATTTTTTCAAACATTTTGCTTTCAGAAAATTTATCAGTTTGGAAATATATTTAAATTGCTACTAACCAATTTACATTTTAGTAACATTTAGTTATTCCAAAATTTTTTTTTAAAAAAATAGGTGATTACTTGACAAATATTGGCAGCCAGTTATTGGAGCTTGTGAATGACATGTAAGATTAGCATGCCAACAACTGGCAGTGTTACAGCTCGGTCCATTAACAGCTGACATGTATACTCTATGCCAGCAGCAGTAGACACAGAAACAGGTAACTTCACAGGCAGCAGAGAAACTCAGATTGCCCATCCTCTGCTCCCTCACCTCGCTGCTCTCCAATTACCACTCAATTCTTGACTGCTTCACGCACTGATTCTGTCTTCTACATCACACCTTTCCATTTTTCTTCTCTTCTTTCACCCCAGGTCTGCACTACCTGCCCTGTTAGCACATTGGTGAGGTCCTGGATCTGTAGACCTGTCTTGGCAGGATTATAATAACCAAGAATCTTATGACCTTGAGTCTATATCTTGTCTTTATTCTAGATGACATTGTCAAGAGACTTGCTGAGCTGGGCCTATGGTGTAGCACAGAACTTACCTCAGGAACAGCCACTCCCCACAGAAGGTGGGGTTGGCACAAAATTTTGATCTGAAAAATCTCTGTGTTTTCAAATCAAGACTGAGACTCCTAATAAAACTGAAAACCCAGAGACAGACCCTCAGCTATCATTTGTATCACTTGTATCACTTGTCTTCCCATTGTTCATCAATTTGCTCAAGCGGGCACCAGTAACATCTCCAAACATCCTGTCACGTGCTAGTGTAGCCCAAGGGCATCTGCTCACTCCAGGTACACCAAGAACCTCAAACCATTCAGACAGGTCATGGGAATGAGGTCTATAATTGTTACTGGTTTTTGGCATATCAAATATGACACAGGTACCTTGCCAGGCTCTGCCGTACTGGTGGTATACTCTCTGTAGTATGCTCTCATCTCATGCATTTGCTGATGCCACAAAGCAGCAGCACGCAATGGGGAGAGATTGGCTTTTCTCTTGGGTAGAGCTCTGATGAACTGTGGAGTCCGGATGTTGAAAAATGGTGCCCTCATGGTGTGGGGATTTCTCTGGCTTCTTGAGAAGCTCTATTGGGATGAGGGCCAGGGCTAAACTCACCTTCCTCCTGGGGGCCTTATGATCAGCTGAGCACAGGAAGAGCCAGAATCAGTTCTGACCCATGTGTCTGAGTCTCTGGATCAGGAATACCAGAGCTTGAAATAGTCTTCACTGTAGGGTGGGACTTAGAAAAAAAGTCATGACTTTATCAATACCATTCCTATATATGAGCTAATGGTCAATATAATTAGTGAGCAGATATGATGATGGGGGGATGGAGAGGAAATGAGAGTCTTTGGTGGTTGTGAAAGCACACTGGTGGAAGCACACTGGATTGGTTTGAATGATAAATCTAATAACTGTGTTGTGAAAAACTGTACTTTGTAAATCACGTTGTTTAATAATGTTGAAAAAGTTGGGCCAGAGTGATAGTCTTGTGGGTAGGGCATTTGCCTTGCATGCGACCAACCCATGCCGGCCCAGGTTTGATCCCCGGCATCCCATATGGTCCCCTGAGCACCGCCAGGAGTAATTCCTGAGTGCAGAGCCAGGAGAAACCCCTGAGCATTGATGGGTATGACCCAAAAAAGCCAAAAAAAAGTTCTGGCAAAGAAGAAAACAGTAATTTGTATTCGTTAATACATTAAATAAATTGATTGGAGCATTAAATATACCTATATCACAAAGTTTTCTTAAATCAACACGCAAAATTATGTATATTAATATAATTTTACCTGTACTATATACCTGTAGATCTTGGTGGCATGTAGTAATTTTATATTCTCACTGTTCTAGCTTTAAGTAATTTATTGCAGTATTTCTGTATATTGACCAGACACAGAAACTCTGTGAGGTGATTCCTTGGGGAAACTATGTCCTACCCCAGACATACAACTTTGATGACTGATGCCTGGCCTTCACTTTCTTAACACTCCAAGTTAAAAAAAAAAAGAGAGAGAGAAAGAGGCCTGTCCCATGTTTGGGTTCTAAGTGCAGGAAATACAATTCCCCTATCAAGAAGGGTCATTTCTTAACTGTTTCTGCAGAATATTTACCTTCAAAACTAAAAAAAAAAAAAGAAATAATTAATTCCAGGGAGAGAAAACTGCTGCAAAAAGGCCAGATCCCCAAATATTTAAGAAAACCTATAAAGGTCAAGAGAAACTTCTCTGCCAATGTAGCCCAATGGCATCTGGTTGATTCAGGAATATGAAGAGCCTCAAACCATTCCTTCAGGGTCTTGACAAGGAAGTCTGACCATCTTGTAGGTGGGCAGCCACGTGGATCTTTTGACATCCCGTGGGATCCAGTCGGTACGGCTCTAGTCCAGCAGTTGTCTCCAAATAGCATTACATGTCCAGCCCATCTGATTTTAGATGCCTTGGCAAACGAGACAGCGTCCCTGGATTCTGGAATAGCGAAGGAGGTCAGAACTCCAGATTCCTTCTCTCACTTGAGTAAGGCGTGATATTCCAAGCATAGCTCTTTCAATTCCTCTCTGGGAGACCCGAATAGCATTCTTATCCTGCTTTTGTAGGGCCCAGGTCTCTGAGGTGTATGTTAATGCAGGGAGAACAGTGGAGTCAAAGAGATGTGCCTGGAGCCGGAGGTTCTTTGTCCTTTTAGCTTTCTTCTATGCCTTTGAAGGCATTCCATGCCGCTCTCTTCCTCCTGTGCAGCTCAGGATTTTAGGTCGTTCATCATGTTGATTTCTCAACATAGGTACACATAACTGCTGCATTCAGAGATGTTTGTTACATTGAGAGTGAATGGGGCCTCAGGAGCTAGTTCATTTTTCGTAAACATGGTTTTCTTTAGATTCAGCTGTAGACCTATCTTTCCACATTCTCGGTAGAAGTCAGCCAGCATTTGTGCCACTTGGCTGCATGGAGCTTCAGCTTGCTGCTTATTTCATGATGTCACTGTCCATCACTTGATCAGTTGATCACTTGAATCCCTTTATTCATCAATTTGCTCTAGCGGGCGCCAGTAACATTTCCAATGACCCTATCACGTGCCAATGTAGCCCAATGGCATCTGGTTGATTCAGGAATATGAAGAGCCTCAAACCATTCCTTCAGAGTCTTGACAAGGAAGTCTGACCATCTTGTAGGTGGGCGGCCACTTGATCTTTCGACATCCCGTGGGATCCAGTTGGTAAGGGGCTCTAGTCCAGCGGTTGTCTCCAAATCGCATTCCATATCCAGCCCATCTGATTTTCGATGCCTTGGCAAACGAGACAGCATCCCTGATTCTGGAATAGCGATGGAGGTCAGAACTCCAGATTCCTTCTCTCACTTGAGTGAGGCATGATATTCAAGCATAGCTCTTTCGATTCCTCTCTGGGAGACCCGAATAGCATTCTCATCCTGCTTTCGTAGGACCCAGGTTTCTGAGGCGTATGTTAATGCAGGGAGAATGGTGGAGTCAAAGAGATGTGCCCAGAGCTGGAGGTTCTTTGTCCTTTTTGCTATTTCTTTGATGTCTTTGAAGGCATTCCATGCCGCTCTCTTCCTCCTGCGCAACTCAGGTTTTAGGTCGTTCATCATGTTGATCTCGACCTAGGTACACATAACTGCTGCATTCAGAGATGTTTGTTCCATTGAGAGTGAATGGGGCTTCAAGAACTAGTTCATTTTTCATGAACATGGTTTTTTTTTAGATTCAGCTGTAGATCTATCTTTCCACATTCTCGGTCAAAGTCAGCCAGCATTTGTGCTGCTTGGCTAATGTTTGGTGTTATTAGAACAATGTCATCAGCGAAGCGGAGGTGGTGTAGTTGCCGACCATCTATCTTTACTCCCATTCCTTCCCATTCTAATTGTTGCATGATGTTCTCGAGGGTGGCGCTGAAGAGTTTTGGTGAAATGGTATCACCCTGTCGAACCCCTCTTTTGACATCAATGATCACTTCTTTGTAGAATGGTGAGATCCTGGTGGTGAATCCGTAATACAGCTCACGAAGGATCTTGATGTATTGGGTTTCAACACCCTGTTTGGCTAGGGCTTCGATGACTGCTTCAGTCTCCACAGAATCAAAGGCTTTCTGTAAATCAATGAACGTGAGACAGAGCGGCATCTTGTACTCCCTACAAACCTCAATGAGCTTGGTTACTGTGTGGATATGGTCGATTGTGCTGAATCCTTTCCGGAAGCCTGCTTGCTCGCCTGGTTGTCCTTCATCTAGTGTTCTGCTAATCCTGTTCAGGATGACTCGTGTAAACAGCTTATAGATGAAGGACAACAGGCAGATGGGGGTGATAGTTGCCAATGTCGTGAATGTCTCCTTTTCTTGAACAGTAGAACTGTCCTGCTGGTTTTCCATTGGGAGGGCTCTTTGCATTCGGACAGGCAGCGTGTAAAGAGCCGAGCTAGTGTATTGATGAGTACCGATGGCAGATTATTCAGGTGTTCGGGTCTGACTTTGTCTGGGCCTGGTGCTATTCCCTTCTTTACCGAAGAGATGGCATGTCCGATTTCAGAAGGGAGAATATTGGGAATGACATATCCATCCTGTGGAATTTGGTATGTGGGCAAGTGGATGTGGCTATCAAAGAGATTTGAGTAGAAGTCCTGGATCATCTTCTCCATTGCCTTTCTGGAAGATGTGATAGATCCATCAGGGCGTCCGCAGGGCAGTCATCTTGGTCTTATAGTTGGCAAAGGACAGGCGGGCGGTGCGAATGCTTTTCCCGGCTTCTGCTGCATCTTCCAGTATTTCTGCTCTTTGAGGTTTTCTTTTATCACTTCTCTGCACCATTTAGCAAGCTTGGACGTTAACATTTGGTCGCCTGAGGCTGGCGCCTTGCCACGCTTGGCGAATGAGCTCAAGAGTTTCTGAAGACAAGCGTCCTTTTTGTGTCTTTCTCTCTCTCAGCATTCTTCGCACAATCATGAAGGTGCTGAACCAGTCGGTTGTATTCTTCATAGATGTCGTCAATGGTGGCATCTTCCCATGTTGCTGCAATGGTGCCAAAGAGTTCCCAGTTGGTGGTCGTTCTGGGAGTTCTCTTCTTAAACTTTGAGGCCTTTTCTCCCCTTGAGGGAAGTAGAATTTTGTACGAAGGAGATGGTGGTCCGATCCTCTTTGGAATTTGGGGACGACAGCAACATCAGTCAGACAAACTCATCGATTGAAGATGATGTGGTCAATTTCATTGTGGAACTGTCCACCAGGAGATTCCCATGTCCAACATTTCACTTCAGCCTTCTGGAACTGTGAGTTCCCATGAATGGTCTTGGTGGACATGATGAACTCAGTCTCTCACCCTGTTCATTCTATTCTAGGCCATGGGTCCCAATGTGGAGTTCTTCAGCAGATCTTCTTGGTCCTATCTTGGCATTAAAATCACCAACTATAATCTTGTAGAAGGTGTGATCTTTTTATAGAACTCCTCCAGTTCCATGTAGAATTTCTCAATTTCATATCCTTTGTATGTGGATGTTGGTGCGTAGACAATGAAGATAGAAATTGCTGGCAGTGGGCCACATCTCTTCAAGTGTAATAGTCCTATCCGGTTTGTTAGGCATTCAAATGAATCAATGTTGACGACCATGTTCGTGTTGACAAGGACACCAACACCACTGACTCCTCTTTCGTCACATGTTCCAAGGAACAATTCTCTGGTGTCAAATACAGCATGATGTGACTGACGCCTCCTTGTCTCAGTCAGACCAATGATGTCATACTTGATCTTTGGTGCTTGCACCATCAGATCCTCAATATATGCTGCCGATGCCAGCGTGCGTGCATTGAAAGTAAAGACAGTCATTTTAGTCCTTCTTCGCTTTGGCAGCCTAGGATGGCCGTGGAAATTTTATCAGTCACTGCCTGTTCGCCTTTCTTACTGCTGCCGTATTAAGGGCTCTTTCAGGGTCAGGAAAATAAACATTTCTGTTACAGATTTTGGCATTATTTTGATACTTTTAGAATTCTATTATCCACCATCTTTCAATAAATATTATTGTTAATATTTTTATCTAATCACAAAAAATGTCTAGAAATATTCAGCAAAATTTAGATTTGGTAATACTAGTCTTTCATTGTAGTTAAGGGAGCATGGTTAAAATAGAATTAACATTGGGAGTTTTGATGTACAAAGTTATGACAATTTCACCAACACCAAAGTGCCTGAGATCCTTTATCACTGTTCTAGAGACCCTTCCAGTGACCATTTTAAATTTATTTTTACTGTAGTCTAGATTACTGTGTGTGATGACATCAAGAACATTATTCCTACTGTTAATAGATGGACAGAAACATAATATGCAAGTAAAGAGAAAAAAAGCATAGCCAGTTTTTTTTGCTATTCTTTCCATATTTAGGACAATATGGAGTTACCTTTATGGTTCATCTGTGTATAAACTCGCCATTAAATAAAGACAAAAGAAATAATAACCTATATTGTTACTGAACAGTAATAACTATGAGCATGGCCTCTTTGAGGATGGCCTCTTCCTACTCCCACAGGGTGCAGGAGCCTCGCCTACTGGGTCACGTTCGCCAAGACCTGAGTCTGGTGTCAACATAGCAAGGCCCAATATCAAACTAGTGACCTGTAAGTTCTTTGATTCCACCTCCTTCCCACCTACATTAGTATTTTCTGTCTGGAACTGACTTGCTTCCTGCAGTCCATTTTCTCTTTCAGTCTCTGCTTCTCTGCTGCCCTCTCGTAGGTCAAGAACTACTTAGCTTTGGACTCATCTACAGTCCTGCCTTTCATAGGGCTATGTCTTCCTGCGGTGACATTTATTTTCTTTGTCAGTTTTTTTGACTGAACGTCCTCATGCAGCCCTGTGTTGTCTTCAAATTTAATGCATCCTTCTGTTTTAGCCACAGGAACACTCACAGAATTTTTCCTTTTTCGCATATTAACCTTGTCTTCTTCGCAGACACTAGTTTTACTAAGTTTACATTCTCACTATCAAATGAAAACAACGCAGATGTCATTCCTTCTTCAAAATGGTTGCTCCTATTTTTTTTAAAGCATGGGCTCAACATGACTCAATAGTGTTGGTTTTTATGGTTTAGATGTATGAGACTTTTTATTTCTTTCAAAATCAAGGACATTAAATATATTAAAAGTTACTAGCCCTACAAGACAGGATCCAGGAAATAAGTCAAAAGTTGGAATGTACCACAATGTATGGGGGATAGAGGTAAGATAGAGAAGGGGTCATCTGCATATAATAGTTGGAAATGGTAATGCTAAGCAAGAACTGAGTATTGAAAGTAAATAAAGGCATATGCATGATAACCCCTCAGTGTATGTATTGCAAACAACAATGAATAACAGAAAAGGGAGGGAGAGAGAGAGAGAGTAGAGAGAGAGAAGAAAAGTGCCTGCCATACGGCCATAGGTGCAGGCAGGGGTAAATTAGGGGACAGAAACTGGGGACATTGGTGGTGGGAAATGTGCACTGGTGGAGGTATGGTTTTTCGAACACTGTATTACTGAAACCCAATCATAAAACCCAATCACAAAAATTATATCTCACGGTGATATCATTTTTTAAAAAATTAATTAAATAAAAATTTTTAAGTTCCTAGTCAAAAACAAGTATTCTTTGATATTTTTTTCAAACACTTTGCATTCAGCAAAATTCTATTAATTTGGAAATATATTTCAATTGCTATTAATCAATTTGTGTTTTAGTAACATCGATTCTAAAGCTTAGGAAAAAAATAGGTGATTTTTAACAAAAAGTGGCAGCCAGGTATGGGTGCTTGTGAATGGCGTGTAAGATTCACATGCCAACTGCTGGCACTGTTACAGCTCTAATTAACAGTTTGCACAGGTATATCTGCCAATAGCAGCAGCACAAAACAGGAACCTTCATCTGCAGCAGAGCAACCCAGGTTGCCAAGCCTTTGCTTCTGGATTCTCTGCTCTCCAATTACCATGCAGCGCTTGACTTTTCTGTCTTTCATATCACACCCTTGTCCTTTTTTCTTCTCTCTTCTTTCACCCCCAGAATTGCACTATGCAGTGCCCTGTGTGAGCACATTGGGGAGCTGCTGGGTCTGTGTAACTGTCTTGGCAGGATCTCAGTAAGAGGCGTGCCATGGGGCAGGGGGTGTTCAGGGAAGGACACAAGTGTGGGACAGTGTGAATGAGTCATTGAAGGGGACACTATAGCGTGGAGGAAAAGGGTCATCTGGAGGAAGACCGGATGCTGAAAGGAGCAAAGCGTTATTCATGATACCTGATCAGTAACAGAACTATAAAACAGTGCAAAAAAGATAAAAGAAAATTTTAAAGGAAGGTAAAGGTGCCTTCCATAGGCTGGTGGGAAAGGGCACGAGGGGGAAACTAGGGACCTCGTGAAGAGAAGTAGACATGAGACTGGTGAAAGGATGGTGCTGGGATATTTTATGCCTGCAATTCAACCATGAACAACTTTGTAACTGACCACAATATTCAATCATGAACAACTTCATAATTCACGGCAACTCAATTTAACCAAAAAGAAAACACAAACTTTTCTTTTCCACTCTGATGAAACAATTATTAAAACATTTATTGAATATTTTGTTATTTTGTATAGTATTTATTGAAATACTTATATGTAAAATTTTGTTAAAGTATTTGTTAACCATTATGTGTAATCTTCAGAAATTCTTCATATTTTATGGTGAAATTTTATGTGCCTTTTAATTTTTATTTTATTAATTTTTTTCTTAATCACGATCTCACGATCACGATCTTCCCGTTGATCATCTATTTGCTAGAGCGGGCACCAGTAATATCTCCATATGCCCTGTCTCATGCCAGTAGAGCCAGGGGCATCGGCTTGCTACAGGAACATAAAGAGCCTTAAACCATTATATTAGGTCATGGGAATGACCTAATGTAATTGTTACTGGAATTTGGCATATCATATACAACAAAAAGCTTGCCAGGCTTGTCGAGCGGGAGGCAAACTCTTTAAAACACCTCCAAATAAAGCATTTATTGATGAACCGCAGGGCTGCAAGGCGCGCGAGCCGGGCTGTGATGGGCTGGTCTGCTGGGTGGAGTTCTGACGAGAGGGAAGTCCAGAAGTGGAAAATGGCGGCACCCGTGGGAGTGAGGAGCGGTGGCCTGGCTTGTTGTGAGGCTCTGCCGAGGTGGTGGGCCAGGGCTAGAACCCGCCATGCCTCCCGACTGCCTCATGAACGGCTTTGCACAGGGAGAGCAAGGAACAGCTCTGCCCCATGTGTGAGAGTCTCTGGACCAGCATACCTGGGCCGGATTGAGGAAAAAAGCTGCGGCAGGGTGGGTGTCGGTGATCCAGGCTGTGATGGGCTGGTCTGCTGGGTGGAGTTCTGACGAGAGGGAAGTCCAGAAGTGGAAAATGGTGGCGCCGTGGAGTGAGGGAGCGGTGGTCTGGCTTGTTGTGAGGCTCTGCCGAGGTATATAAAATTTTGTTAAAGTATTTGTTAACCATTATGTGTAATCTTCAGAAATTCTTTATATTTTATGGTGAAATTTTATGTGCCTTTTAATTTTTATTTTATTAATTTTTCTTAATACCTTTTAAAAAATTAAACATTAAAAAAATTAAATCACAGTGATATACACAGTTACAAGGTATTTCATGATCAGGTTTCAGTCATATAATGTTACAACACCATTGCTTCGCCATTGTACATTTACCGTCACCAATTCTGAGCATATTTAAAATTTTAACTTAAAAAAGTGTATTTGTGTATCTGCAGCGCTAGCCACAATGTGTAAAAGAAGAGGAATCGAGATGCAGAGAGAGAGACAGAGAGAGACAGAAGGATACTGGGGTACCTGCTATTGAGGCAGCCTGGGGGTGGGCAGGAGGGGTGGGGTACATTGGTGGTGGAAATGGGGCACTGGTGGAGGGATGGGTGCTGGTATACTGTACTACTAAGAACCAATTATGAACACCTTTGTAATTGTATGTCTCACGGTGGTATAATAAAAAAATTAAAAAAAAAACAATTACAATAAATAAATACATTGGGAAAAAAGTGTATTTGTGGTTGAGGTAGCATGGTTACAGCACTTGTATTGTTTATGCTTTTTGGTATTCATAGCTACTTTGCCTTCTCCCCCAACCCAAAAGCCAAAAAACTTACACCACCACTGATGTATCCTTCCAGTCCCCCTATTATTTCCCCTAAAGCCCATGAAGTTAATTATTTCAGTTCCGTAGTCAAAGTCCAAGAGTTGGTCTTCCCTAGATACCCCCATTCCTTTGCCTACTGGTTTTATTGTTTTATACTTGCAGTGTTGCCGCACCAGGCCCACACCAGAGTGCCAAGATCTCTCCATCACTGTTACAAGTTTCTTTCCCTGACCTTTTCCCCTTAGTATTCTCAGATCACATTTCTGTTGGCTCTATTTTCAACTGGGTTGTAGAAAACATTAGTCAGAGTGGAAGGGCTATTTCTTAAACTATGTCTCCAGAATATCTCCCCCGAGACAAAGCCTTCCAAAAAAAAAAAAAAAGATAATTAATTCCCAGGAGGGAAAACAGCTGCAATAAGGCCAGATCCCCAAACCTTTATGAAAACCTGTCAAGGTCAAGGGAAATTGAACTAGTTCCATTCACCTTACCAGAGGGAAGACTCATGAAAACTCATCAAGTGAACCACTTGACTTTGCTTCCACCATTCGAGGCAGCATGGGTCCAGCGAGACCAGCGTCATACTGAAGAGCATTTCTCTGCCAAGTGCTTCAAGCAAACTCATTCTTCTTACACCTAAAACAACAGGCTCTACAAGGTTTTCTATGAAAAAAAATTTTTATGTGTCAAGAGGTTAGATAAAAATAGCTGGACCTGTAAGAACATTGAATTTTATAGGAGCTTCTGAACTTTGAATTGGTTTTATTTGTACATGCTGAATGCATCAATATTTTTAGCAAATGATCATTTGTTGATGAACTATCTCAATAGGTTCTTCCAAAGGATGACATATTTAACGTTACTTGTTATCAATGCAATCGATTGGAAGACGAGATTAGTTCTGAGCATCATCAGAAATGAAGATCATCTAAGACAGCTAAGGTAAGTTTGCAATACCTTTGATTTTTTATTAAAAATTCATACACATACCCATTATCTTCAATTCTTTTATCATGGGACACAAGATCTATAATCATCAACATGTTATCAAAACATAAGTAAATAAATATCACCATCTTAATTTGATAGCTAATTTTGGGGGTTTCATAGTGATTCAGATAATTATAGGATTATCCATCTCTTTTCTTCAATAAAATAATTTCCATTAAACACTATATTTAGAGGAAGATGCAATAGAAGTTTGACTATCATATACAAAGGAAAAATAGATTTTTTACTAAATATCATAAATTATCTTATTATTTCATTCCAATACAGACACGGTAAACCTTACACAGGAGAAACCACAAAGAGCTCTTGGAGTCTTCACCGTCTCCGAGAATAAAAGGTGATGATCTTTCTTGAGCGTATAAGTAATTACATATTTTCTGTATTATTATTCAAACTTTACATTCTTCATATTACACTAGTGTATACAGTCATAGAAACAAATGAAAATCAGCTTGATGTCCAAAATAGCGATGAATAGCTAAAATAGCTATTTTAGTTAGTTGAGCTAAGCCTCAACTAATTCACTTAACAATTGTGGTCACATTTTTGCTGTTACTGTTGTAGTTGAGGTAACACGTTGCAATGGTATGAGGATGTACGCTGTGGTGTGCACATTAATGTACTCTACCACCTCCAAAGTCCCACTGCCCTGATTCTCTTCTAGACTTCAAATCAATATATTTAAGCATTTTGAAAAGCAGTTTCAACACTTTCAATCGAGGATCTAACCTTTTCACTGAATTTACAAATGGGGACTTGTTCTATAGGAGTGGTGAAAATTAAAGCATCATTCCATAAATACAGTTTTACTCTCTAATTAGTCATTTAAAGATGCCATTGGGAGTGGCTGGAGCAATACTCCAGCAGGTAGGGCAATTGCCTTGCACACAGTCAACCTGGGTTCTATGCCCAGCATCCCATATGGTCCCCCAAGCACTGCCAGGAGTAATTCCTGAGTACAGAGCCAGAAGTAACCCCTGAGCATTGCCAGGTGTGACCAAAAAGCAAATAAAAACAATAAAAATAAAGATGCCATTGTGTATGTACATGCATAGATGTATTGCATACAAGTATGTGTCTTCTGGGATTTCTCCAGTTAACTCCAAAATAATGCTATGATTATCATAATCATATCACAGTATTTAAAATTTACTGTTATTTATTTATAATAATACTAGCCAGTAAAAAAGCTAGGTATTTGAAGGCAAAAATGAGAATAACATAATATTGTTTTTCTTCCTTTTTCTCTGCTTGATTTAAAGTGGTCCTTAACTTCTTTATGTCCAATTTCCTAATCTATAAAACACACACAAAAACTTTAGTAATAATCACCTCATAAAACCATAACCACCTCAAAAAACCACCTCAAAAATTTTAGTAATAACCACTATTTTTTATTTGATACATATTTTACTTTCTTAAAATATTATATGAAAGTCATTCTATTAAGAGTATTAAGAGTGTGCTGAAACCCAATCATGAACAGCTTTGGAAATGTCTATCTCACAGTGAATAACCACTATTTAAGAATAGCTTTCTTAAAGAATTCATTAACCAAAATTCGGAAATGAATTACAGAAAACTAAGTATTAAGTATCTCTTAAGTAATATCATCATTAAATTATTTACATTAATCCACTGTTTTTCTAATCTTAAAACCAGATGCTATATTAATCAAAGAGGTTATACCAGTTTGATTAGGGTTAAGTTCAAAGCATCTGTTACTATAGCCACACTCTTAAAAATAAAGCATTTGAAAGTATATGTTAGAATCATTATCAAATCATTGTGCGTAGGAAACATACATTTATTAGCACCACTTTTAAGAAGTTTTGTATCTTCTTGACCTTTTTGCCTTATTAGCCTTCATCTTATTACTATTTAGGTAGCATGATTAGCAAAGCTATTAATAATAGTTTTTGGCATTCATGTTCCAACTCTAATACAACCACTAGCACAAACATCGGTTTACCAATGTCTCCAGATTCCCTTTCACCCCCAGGCTGACTCTTTAAAAGATACATTTTAAGTTTAACAATTATAGTTTGTGTCTTTACTTAGCGATTCTGCAGTGGTCTTGATATGCACAGATACCTTGTCTCTCTACAGCCAACTATGTCCAAAGCTCCTGACTCCAACTATGAGAGTCTGCTAGTGAATCTCTTGCATCTATCTTCTACCAATAACACATCTCTTCCAATGCATGCAAAGAATTTAAAGTAAAATCCAAGGATCACTTTTCATCACATTTCTCTTCACTCCAGCATTCCCATTCTCAGTTCCAAAGGACTTGAATTATCTGGATATTAAAAAACTCTACCTAACTAAATGCATTCTTTAAAAATAAGTTTTACATATCTTTTCATCTTTGGTTACTGCTCTTCAAGCTACTATTTTTTTTAATTTATTTATTTATTTTTTGACAATTACAAAAATGTTCATGTTTGGGTTTCTGCCATCGCATTTGAATACTCTCAATAAAGTCTCATGCCAAGGGAGAATTCTACCAAAGCTTTCTACCAAAGTTCATGATTGCTCTCATAAATTTTATGTTGAGTGTTCAAACTTTTCTGTGAGCATACACATGCTAGTCACCTGGGAGTAATTTCAGTAATTCTCAATATTCATATGGTTTTCTAATATCTAGTAAGAACACTCTTGGAGGAATTGCTAGTATAATAGAATCCAGGAATTTAATAATAATAGACATTTAAAAAATAATAAATTTTTTCATAAGTTAAAAAAATTTTTATTCCAGGTAATTAACCATTACGTGGAACACATGGAGAATATCAATAATGTGACAGAGTTTATTCTGCTAGGACTTACAGAGAATCCAAAAATGCAGAAAATTGTATTTGCTGTGTTTCTCATCATCTACATCTCAACTGTGGTAGGAAATATTCTCATTGTGATTACCATCAATGCCAGCCCATTACGAGGGTCGCCCATGTACTATTTCCTGTCCTATCTATCTTTTATTGATACCTGTTACTCCTCTGTTACTACCCCCAAACTGATCACAAATTCTCTGAGTGAAAAGAAGACCATCCTGTTCAATGGGTGCTTGGCCCAGGTCTTTTGTGAACATTTCATCGGAGGTTGTGAGGTCCTCCTGCTTTCTGTGATGGCCTATGACCGCTACGTGGCCATCTGCAAGCCCCTGCACTATACAACCATCATGAACTGGAGGGTGTGCAACCTGCTGATGGGAGTGGTCTGTACAGGAGGCTTTCTTCATGGAGCTATACAGATCCTCTTCATCATCCCATTGCCCTTCTGTGGCCCAAATGTCATTGATCACTTTATGTGTGATCTGAGCCCTTTACTCAACCTCGTCTGCACCGACACCCACACTCTAGGACTCTTTATTGCCGCCAACAGTGGAATCATCTGTCTGTTAAATTTCCCTCATCCTCATGGTTTCCTACGTCTCCATCCTGAGCTCCCTACGGAACCACAGCATGGAGGCAAGGCGTAAGGCCCTCTCTACTTGTGTCTCCCACATCACAGTAGTTGTCTTGTACTTTGTGCCTTGTATTTTTGTGTATATGAGACCTGCCGTCACTTTACCCATTGATAAAGCTGTTGCTGTGTTCTATACCATGATAACTCCATTGCTAAATCCCTTAATCTATACCCTGAGAAATTCCCAGATGAAAAATGCTATTAAGAAATTGTGTAGTAGAAAAGGGATTTCATGTACCATAAATGCATCTAGAATTCATTAAACTGAAGCAAGAGTAAAAAGAACATTTTGGATAATCTCTGTAGGACATGTATTATCTTATAGATAATCTCTATAAAACATATAAGTATGAAATAAATTAATTCCTGCTGCTAATATGTTGAGGGCAGCAGAATTTGGGGAGAAAAAAATAATCGATCACATATTTTGAAACCCTTTGCATCTTTATAATGATGCAAATGGAGCTTCCTTTTCCTTTTCATTCATTTAATAGATCATAGGCCTGTCTTCTAAAAAGGTAAGAGAATTAATGAAATATTTTGTGGTTGAGCAGCAGTATGTCTTACAATCCAAAGAGGTGAGCACTACATTAGGACTATTTCAAAACTGAATAATTTGACAAGACAGAAGATGCCTAAGCAGAGAATAGCAGAGAATCAGTAGCAAGAATCGAACAAATTTCCAATGTATCATTGTTATTGCTACCTTTCAAGACTAAATAATCATTATAGAAACACATAATAACAGTATAAAAACTCTCATTTACTGTACCAGGGTCTATAGTGTACATACTCATTAGTATCTATTACTGAAGAGCAAATATTTTTCATGGACAATTATCAATCCATATTGTTTTATGATAGTAAAACTATCATAAAACTACCTTAGTCATTAGGGTGTAAAACTATTTCCTACTAAAAAGCAATGAAACATTAAACCATGAATAATTGTTTAACAAAATATATGCCACTTTCAAAATTACCTTAGAGTCTGAAGAATGTTTAAATTATACTCATATCAGTCATAGCATAACTTACTAGAACGATTAATTACTGTAACAAAAAACAATCAATGTCAAGGATTTTTATTCATTAAAACACGTCTATTAAGAACTAGCTGCCAATTAGCAATACTTTCAATAGTATCATAATGTCTAATGTGTGATAAACATTTCTTTTTTT
>JAJIBD010000906.1:0-29284 GCA_021461705.1 Cryptotis parvus | reverse complement strand
AACAAAAGTTTATAGAAAACTGCAAATATTTCGAAGATCATATGTGCACATAGTCATAACCTCTAGTCCCAAATTATCTCATAACTATAATTTTGTAAAGTCATAGCCTATATAATTCTTAGGAAAATGTTTGAAAAATAATAAAACATAGCACAATAAAACTAAAATCTAATATCACTTATTAGTATTAAAGCAAAACTTCTAAACAAAATATTACTACACAAAAAATGCAAATAAAGAAAGTAGTACATTATGACAAGATGGGAATTAATTCAGAAATATAATAATTTGATAACAAAAATCAGCTAATAAAATATTATATTTCTAAGAAGCTAACTACTTTCTTTCTCTTGGTGCTGAAAATAATCAGACAAAATACGCATTCTAACAAAATAACACAGAAAAATATCTGTTGCTATACTAACAGAGGGTAGGTGCATGAATGCGTATATACTTAGGAATGAAAGTAGATAACTTAATTCCTAAAGCAGCAAGCAGAATAGATAAACAAGAGAGACTTTTTCACTACTTAAACACACACACACACAAAAAAAAAAAAAATCAGAATAAGATTTTTTTTAATCACTCTCATTTAGCGTGTTCTTTTAGGCAAGAGACAATGCAATTACAAAGCTAAAAAATTGGGGCCAAGGGAAGGACAGACACTTACATTACACTAGACTATGTGGTTCAATCTCTGACACTTTGTATGGTTCCTTGAGTACCATCAAGAGTGATCTCTGAGCACAAAACCAGGACTAAGTTCTCAGCACAGCCAGGTTCAAAAGCATTGAGGGTCACAGAGATATTTCCCAAGCTGTGCCAGAAACAACTACCACTCTCTGCTTGGGTGACTATAGTGCCCCTTCTTCCATTACCTACCTTCACCCAAATTAATTTAGACTGATGTTGGAAGAATAAAAAGGAAACTATAATATAGTGAGATAATAGATTCTTTTTCCTTAAAAGCACTTTCTACCCTGAGAACAGAAAAGGAATAGGGAGGAGGGAATTTTCAGAGTGAAAAAAAAAAAAACCCTTTCTCTGAATACAACACAGCTCAGACTCTTGCAGAACACGAGGAGATCTGAGAGGCACTCTGGAGCAGGGGAGTCAGAGCACTGAAAATAGATTTCCTACTGGATTGTCAGAACATACTGAAATGAACACAGCAGCAGCTAACCAGTTCATAGAAGATTTTTCACTCAGTAAAATTTATTTATCTAGGAGAAAGTGAGAAAAACAAAAAGAAGTGTCTTTCTTCTTTTTTCTCCCTTTTCCCAACACTACAGTTTCCGGGAATCTGACCATAAAACCTAAATGGGAAATAGGAGATGTGAGTGAAATAAATTTAGAAAGTGCTGTTTCATAGAAGAGAGAACCAAAGCAAATCTGGAAGTCGAGACACGATTGCTGTCAAACATCACTGTCCATGATTTTGGCTAGTCAATAGCTACACATACATTTGCAGCAATGGTCTGGACTCTGTCTTCCTGGGTCTGCCCACAGGGATCATTCCTGACAGTCTTGAGAGACTATAAGTATTTCTGGGAAATGAACCTGAGTTTGGCATGTAGACGGAAATTGCCCTACCAGCTGTACCAACACTTTAGCCTCTAAATAAAGATTATTAAAAAAAAAATTCAAAAGACTGTAAAAAATTGGTATCACTCAGTGAAGTTCAGAGGATATATTTAGTCATTCATTTAATAAATAAGTTATCACTTGTGTCACTTGTATCACTTGTCTTCTCGTTGTTCATTGATTTGCTTGAGCGAGCATCAGTAACATCTCCATACTTCCTGTTCCATGCTAGAGTAGCACAAGGGCATCTGCTCGCTCCAGGAACACAAAGAGCCTCAAACCATTCGTTCAACTCATGGGAATGAAGTCTATAATTGTTACCGGTTTTTGGCACATCAAATACAACACGGGTAGCTTGCCAGGCTCCACCATGTGGGTGGTATACTTTCAGTAGTAGGCTTTCAGTTTGTGCATTTACTGATAAACCATATAGCCACAAAGTGACCACATGCAAGGAGAGATTGGTGTATCTCTTGGGTGGAGCTTTGATGAGCTGTGGAGTTCGGATGTTGAAAATGACTGCCCTTATGGTTTGGGGGTTCCTCTGGATTCTTGCAAGGTTCTATTAGGATGGCGGGCCAGGGCTAGAACTCACCTTCCCTCCCGGACACCTCATGATCAGCTGAGCATAGGGAGAGCTGGTAGCAGCTCTGCCCTGTGTATAAATAAGTTTTACCAATGATCAATGATTCTTTTTATTTGAGGGAGTGGGGTGGAGGACCACACCCAGTGGTGCTCAGGAGTTATTATTGAATCTGAATCCAGGAATCTCTTTCAGTGGTACATATGGGATGCTGGGTTGGTAGTCTTCGAGGCAAGAGCATCACCTAGTGTACTATCTCTCCAGTCCCTCTGTGACTAATGATAAAGATGATAACGAGAGTCAATTAGTAAATAGATTGACTTACTGAGGAACCAGCACTCTTACTATGATAAGAAAGTATGCAAGTAGGATATGAAGAAATTGGAGATGTGTAAGAATATGGCTTAAAAAATTATTGATTACCTGTCTGTGTTCAGAGAAAAAAAACTAAAATTTGGAAATCTGAGTAAAAGTAAGCAAAGTTCCCCCAGATGTTGCTTCCTAATTCCTATTTGGTTGGTAAATTATATTAGAGAAATAACTCATTATGAATTAAGGCATATAATTAACTATATTTTTTACCTAAAAGTCAAGATGTACCTTAAGAGTTAAAGAATTTCAGATGGTCTCACATACTAAACTTGTGATATTTGAGCATATGAAGATTCAACAGTCTTAATAAATAATAGTACACAAATTTTTAAATATGTGCATTTGTCATCTCAATTGATTAAAAAAGAATAAACAGGAATGAACAATAAGGCCCTACCTGGCATGCAACTAACCACAATTTTAGCCTGAGCTCCCCCAAGCACTGAGCACAGAGACAGGACCACTACCATGTTTGATTTAAAACCCGAAGTAAATCAAGTAATACCTTTTATCAGTTTAAAAAACATAAGAGAAGTTGAAAGAAGGTAGACTCATCTTTATTGAAAATCTTATTAAATAAAATAGATGGAGAAACATAAAACACTTATTTACAAATGCCAACATAATCAATGAGGCAAAGATTTTCAAACGTAATCAGTGAGACACTAGGGAATGTGGCTCACGCATATGTAATAAAGTTTTGCTAATAACAGCTTCTAAAGATTTGATGTGATTACAAAAGGTGAAAGACACCTTCAAATGGAGCAGCCCCTATCCAAACTGAGTCTTCAGTGTCCCATCCTTTGGGGGGGGGGGGATGGAGGAATTATAGTTAGAGCCTTCAGAGTCAATGCTCTGAGGACCAAGTATTACATAATCAAATCATTTGCAAAAAAATTTTGAATAAAGCTCACTCATGAGGGAAACATCAGATATGTTCAGACTCTGTGATATTCTGCAAAATCACTTCTTTAACTACTAGAATATGGCAAATGTCATGATTTTAAAAAAGAAATTGGAGATGAATAAAAACGACTCAAGAGACAAATAAAAATACATTGTGCTATCCCTGATGGGTTCAACAATGTGAAAAACACCTACAAAAGCCTTTTAAGACACTGGGGAAATGAACTATGGAATGTATGTCAAACCATTGTACAGTTATAATGTTATA
Source organism: Cryptotis parvus (assembly GCA_021461705.1). Lineage (NCBI taxonomy): Eukaryota > Metazoa > Chordata > Mammalia > Eulipotyphla > Soricidae > Cryptotis > Cryptotis parvus. The sequence continues at coordinate 25,571 of JAJIBD010000906.1, read as the reverse complement.
TCCCTTGAGAGTGACAATATTATTGCCGCAATGAAGCAGGATGTCCTCATTTTTAGAAAATTAATGGCTGACATATTTCAAGGTGATGCATGAGCACCTTGTTTCCTGAAACAAACAAGTTTAGTAACCTGTATGGGTAAAAGTAGATAGATAGACAGATACATACATGCATACATAAATACATACATACATACATTCATATATACATACTTATGTACACACATACATATATACACAGACAGAAGAAATGAGGAAAATATGTACACTAAACTAAAGTTTTCCATGAATATCATTGTTCTTTTGTAAGGCAAATCAAAGACTATAGGACTTTGGAATAGTTCCCAAGATGAACAGGATTTTATGTCTTTCCACCCACTTTACCCACTGTAGTTCAACCAAGTAGAGCCACTCCTCAGCTGGGGCAATCAGAAAGGGGATTTCTGATACTCTGTCTGCAGCAGTTAGCAAGCACGGTAATAAGGACACCAACAGCCTCTCAGTCCACTAATGATACTTCAAGAAATACAAAGAAATTTCAGAAGTCACTGTCAGAGGGAACACTATTTCCCCTGTGAGAGCAGAACAGGAAGTCATGTCCTTGCAGTGACTGACTTGTTCACACCACATTCACCTACTATTGCTTTGGCCCAGAATAATTTTTCAGCTATCCGCTTAAAACTAGTTCAAGATTAGGTGATTCGAAAGAAAACGGCCAGGAAATTATGTACCTGGGTTAGAGGAAAGAAACATGTAATGCAAATCTTAACTGAAACATAGGACAACTGTTTTACTTGTAGGAGGTCAGAGTTGACAGACCTTCAATGCTTTCCAGTAGAAGGAAACATCTTTAACTTGTATCGGTTGCTTTTCTTTCTGTTTTCATTAAGTTTGAATCTCCCTTCTAGGTGCAAAAGGGCTTTTGAATTTCATTCCTCAGAAAGACACCAACTAATTAGAAACAACATGGTTTAAAAAAAAAGCACTATTGCTTAGTAAAATCCAGCATAGCCATTATAGGTAAGGCATTCCAAGGACCTCACACACACTCAGAAGAGCAATATTGACAGCAGAAACTGGACACTTTTACCTGTGAAATTAAAAAGTCAATTGGCCCTTTCTGTTACTGTTTTAATATTTAATCACATTTAAATGTTAACATTTAAACACATATAATCCTGTGTGTTTGTACCTGTGCATGTATGTATACTGAATAATCTAAAGGGCACTTCTTTTTTTTTTAAAGGGCACTTCTGCTAGTAACCTCATAGGCATGAGGATTCATATATATTACTTGGCATTCAGTAATATTGCAAATGTTCTTTCATTTCATTGTATATACTACTATTTTATCCTAGAAATTACAGCATTGACTTTCAGAATACCTATAACCAGAAAATCAATTTATAATTTATTGGCTATTGGAAATTGAAGTTACTATACAGAAAACACAGTCTAAAAATTTACAAAAAACTCCAGAGTCTAAATATGTATCTGATTTTGATTTTTTATTTCAAAGGAAAAAAGCCCATAAAAATGTCCGTATAATAGGCATACAAAATATATTTGTTATATAAATCATATTATCTACCAAATGGAAAAAAATTACAAAGTGTAAAACTATTACTGATTTAAATACTTTTATCCTAAAAAAGTTAATGTAGAATCTCACAAAAACAGCATATTTAACTGTTGATACTTCATTTTTCATAATTATCCATCAAGTATAAGTTTTTAAAACTGCCTGCCTTTGTTTAGCAAAACAATTTCTTAAAATCAACTAACATTGAACAAACATTACTTCATTTAATTTCTTGGTAAGCTGAATTTTTGTTCCATTTTTAGCCATGTAACTCATTTAGAAACTTCAGTATGTAGAAGTGTGTTTGTTCTTTGTTCCTTTTTTCTGAAAATCCCATGGGACTGTGGAGAAATATTTCGAGTATCTTTTAGTCATAAGAACGTTTTTAAAAGTTTATCAAAGTGATTTGACAAAGGTCAAATTTGACAAAGGTAAAGCAACTACCTTAAGCTGATTGTATAAATTGAATAAATGTGCTTACAAAAAATAAGTATAGGGGAAACTCAATAGATTGGAAAATTCCGTAGACTGTTTAAAAGAAATTTAGAGAAACAATCAAGAGGTTAATAAGTAAATGTTTGTGAAATGGAAGAAGGTGAGATAGTACAAAGAATACCTTGCACTCAGTAGACCGAGGTTTGATTCCTTGTATCCCATATGGTCCCCTTAACTTTGTGCCCAGACGTAACACCCTAAGCACAGAGCCAGGAAATATCTCTGAACACTTCTGATATAACCAAAAAAAAAAGCAAACAAACAAAAACGTTTCCATTTAAAGAGAAATATTTGTGTGATGTTTCTAGTTTTAATAATAAATTCTAAAACTTCTGAGGTTGCCCTAGGGTGATATGAGTTATTACTATATACTTTTGAAATGTATTTGATACTGCCTTGACAGGAAGAAAAGATGAACTATTTGAACTTGAGTACAAAAGTCTGTTTCCTATCAATTAAATCCGCTTATTTCCCCAGCTTAAAATGTTTCTCATTATGATAAGTGTTCTAATGTGCTTGGTTTTATTTTTAAATGAGTTTTTTTTGAGGGGGGGGGGAATCCTTTTTTTTTCATTCTGAGATATTAATTTTGAGTCCTCTGTGTCAGGAAACAGAAATGTTATCTCTAAATGAGAAATGTATGCAAGAAATTCAGCCGACATTGAATTTCAATGATCTTGGTGGTTATAATGTCAAAAAACTCTGTCAAATGTTAACAGAAATTATAGATAGAATTCTTAAGGAAGCTTTTATATCACAATATTTTCTGTCAGAATTTATTAATAACCTAACATTTATGATATATCAAGGTACTGAAGTATAAAAGTGAGCTATTGAGGGAAAATATGACAGTCTTAGGCCAGTATACCAATATGCATTTCTAATTTCAGCATTTCACATTTTCAAAAGTTTTATTTTAGGGGCCGGAGCTATAGTCCAGCGGGTAGGGTATTTGCCTTGCATGCAGCCGACCCAGGTTCGATCCCCAGCATCTCATATGGCCCCCTGAGCACTGCAGGAGTAATTCCTGAGTGCAGAGCCAGGAGTAACCCCTGAGAGTCGCTGGGTGTGACCCAAAAAGCAAAAAAAAAAAAAAAGTTTTATTTTAACTCACTTCATGACAAATATGAAAAATGGACAAGTGAAAACATTAGTTTGTTTGATACTTAGAATCGTTTTCATTAAACTAATTATAGGTTTACTAAAAATACTCTTCATATTTCAAGAAAACATGAAAATTTTAAGACTTTTTACATATCTAAATTTCTAGATGTGGTGCTACATAAATGTTACATGGTAGCTCAATAACAACAGTAATACATATTTTAAAGGTTTATTTCCACTTTAAGTGTCAATACCATTAAGAGTTTATAATAAAGTTAGTGCACAATAGTGTGGCTTACCCTGCTTTTCAAAACAAGCGAAAATCTGTGAAATCAAGATACAAGGGGATAGTGGATGCTTTTGAAATTCTTATCAGGTTGTAAGTTTCAAAGAGTCATCACTTTTCAATTAACCTGACCTTGACATCTATTTTTTCTACTTCAACTGATACCTCACATATTCACAAACATTCAAGGCTATAGTAGAGTCTTTGCTTAGAAGCAATACTTCAAAGACAGGGACCCAGAAATTGACTTAATGTATTAAAATGTGAGGCCATGAGTCCAAAGCTTGGTGGCGCAATATGCACTAAGGTGATCAGGATAATGCTACTGTTAGTGACACTTAGAAAATTGTTCAGGAGAAGGTTCAGTGACTTAAAAGCAGTGCAAGTGTAGACTAGATGTCTCTTACACATGTTTAGGAAAACATGACCGACTTGCTATTAGGAATCCCCAAGATAACTGGCTTAGCAAGTAAAGACTGCAAGTGAACCCTCCTAAACAAAATTCCCATTAATAAATATAGATACTGACAACCCTTACATTCTGGAATCCAGATAAGTGAAATATTTGATATAGTAATAATAATAACAATAATTTAAATATAGCCCAATGGAAATGATGATTTCTACCCTGTTGAACCTGATAAAGATTATTTTGTAGTTGTTGATATTATTATTTACCTTACAAGACTATTATTTACCTTACAAGAGGCAAGCTCTGTAGCACAGAATAAATGTCTTCAAGAAGCTTTCATACATGATGGAATTAATAAGCCAAGTTACGTTCATAGCCCTCCTTCACACATACTTACAAGAAAAAAAAGTTATACTATCTCATTGCTAGACTATAGGGAAAAGGGTTTTATAGCAATATTTTCAGTCACATTCATAGTGTAGGAGCTGCACGCTCTGAAGAACAGGATTCACATAAATAACCATATCTAGCACTGAATCTAAAGCAGTAAATTGACACTCAAAGAATAAATGGATTCAAGCTCAAAAGTCATTTTTCAACTGTTTAGGTTTACTTCTTCCTCAGATATGCACCTATACAGAATAATCCAAATCTGTCATCCAGTCAAAGTAAATATATATTTGTATCTGTGTGTAAATTTGATTGGAACAGAACAGTAATTAATATGAATTAAGAATATGAATTAACAAGCCTAAACAATATAGAGGATAAGGTGCTTTCCTAAAGTACAGTTGGCCTAGGCTCAATCCCTGGTACCACCTGGCTCATAGATAATTACCAGGAAAGTTCCCTGACAACAGAGCCAGAAGCAAGTTCTGAGCACTGCTGGTTGTTGCCCCCAAACAAAACAATCAACCAACAAAACAGCAATAACAAAGAATTATCAACTTTCAATTTCACTTTAAAAGACAACCATTAACTTAGGCAACACTAAATCAAAAGTACAAAATATGTTAATGTTTAGAAAGTCATACTTATCCAAATTTGAATCTTGTATTTGGAAAATTTATTGCAAATAAATAATAATTGTGTGTTTAAAACTGGCAGGTATGGCACAGTCTCTACTGCCTGCACACTGTAGCTGGTGTACGGAGAGACTGACGTCCACATGTTACAGCCCAGCGAGGGCGGTGGCAGCTCGTCCACTGCTGACACCCTGGCAATCTCTGCCCGAACCCGAGAACATGCAGGCCTCCCTAGGTGGCACCTCACTGCAGTAGGAGGGGTTCGAGGGGCGACCGGAAGTAATGATCTTCCCCAGCGGCAGAATGGTTCCAGGTAGGACCACTTGCAGAGTAAGTCCAGGTGGTGGGCACTGTCTGCTCCTCTCTTCAGGCCGTGATAAAAGAGGCTGGAGTTCCTCTGGGTCAGGAAGGTGTTGAGGGAAGGTCCTGGGTCTCAGCTGCAGCAAATTGCATGTGAGCCCTGTTCTCATACTGGTCATGCTGGAGAGCCTGGTGGGCCCCACGCAGGGGATTGACATCAGTCTTGGCTGAGAGCTGGGTGGACACGAGTCTCTGCTGCATGACGCTTTTGGAGATGCCCGGATACTCTTTGCTCTGCAGTTGGGCCACACGCAGGTAACTGTCATCACTGCCCGGAATCCCTTAGCAAAGGGATTCCAAAAACCAGTAACAATTATAGACCTCATTCCCATGAGAACGGTTTGAGGCTTTTCATGTTCCTGGAGCGAGCAGTTGCCCTTGGGCTACACTAGCATGTGACAGGACATATGGAGCTGTTACTGGTGCCCGCTGGAGCAAATCGATGAACAACGGGAAGACAAGTGATACAAGTGAAGTGATACAAGTGTTTAAAAATACTTAAAAGAGTCTAAAAGGTAATGTACGCGGATTGAGATGTCCATCTTGGATTCTACTCAAACCTCATTTTGAATTCCCAGCACCACAAATACTTAAGTAACACCAGAGATCACTTCAGAGCATTGAGTCAAAAGTAGTTCCTAAGCGCCATAGGATGTGGACCCAACTACACTCTGACTTAATCTCTGAAACCACATATGATCCCCACATACCACCAGGAGTGATCCCAGACCAGAGCCAGAAGTGTGAGAATAACTGAGTATAGTGCAACCCTAAACTCTCTCCACCCAAACATACTTAATACAAACGTCAAATCATGGCTTGAAATTAAACTTTAAAATGAAATTTACAAGTATAAATATGTAATCTCTGTAATGCAATTGGTGACACTCAATACAAAATCAATTAACTTCTATTTTGGAACATGCACGGAATTCACAATTAAGGTCTTATCTAAATTATATTTTAAATATTAACTTGTACAGAATTTTCCTCTATTTAAGCTTTGAATGACAATATTGCATACCTTTTTATTTTTCTAATTTGCCTTTTGCTCTCTTCTCATTTTGTATTACTTCTAGGAAGTTTCTTATTTCTAACTCTTAACTTTAAGATACTCCTAAATATTATTAAACTGAAGTCTATCAAAAGTTTATTTTCTGAAATAGTGTATCTTTATTCAGCATATGAAAGTCTTTGATACAACATAACCATCTGGATATACTAAAATATTATCACATATGGAAACTGATGTTAATTTCCATTCTACCTGCCAAATTTCAATACTTCTGAAGTTCTTTTCTCATTATTTATTTAGTGACTAAAAGTAGTGAAAGAAAACACCAACCACTTCCCCCTTCTCTCTTTAAATTAATAGTTTCTCATCAGTTTCTATTAATTTTCCTTTCTAAAGTTTGCCCAAATCTCTCCAGTTATGACTCAGATCACCATTGTCCAGGTCCTGGAAATAAGAAGAGGAGAATCTAAGTGAATATAGCTACTTCTTGTGAGGAAGTTACAAAACAAAAAGCCCCACTCTGTCAACACTTTGAATTTAGACTTCTAGTCCTCCAAAACTGGGAGGAAAATCTATTGTTGACAGACTGCCTTAAGCATTACTTCATGGCCATGCTTCCTAAATAATACTTCTTTCTACACTAAGTCCAGCACCACCACATTAGCTCTTTCCTGCATTTCCTCTGTATTTATCACTCACCTTCCACTGGATATATTGGATATGTTATTTCTTGCTGTTGTTTCCTGTCTCATCCAAACTATAAATACATCTAATGATCTTGCTCCCAGGAACACTGGATTGATTGTTCCTTATAGAAGAAGAGGACCCTTATGTTTATATTAAATGTCCTAGATTATCAATTACAGCATATTCAATTACAGCATATTCATTCTTTAATTTTCAATATAAGGCAATCAAGAAATTTGTCTTGGACAAACACATAACCAATACTTAGTACATAGTAAGGGCTCGATACTGATAAAAGAGAGCTATATCATAAGCATCCTTTGGAACTAAAGAAATGTTAATGTAAAAAAGCTATGAGTACCTCTATAACCTCAGTGAATAATCAAGCACTTTAATTTGATGTTTAAACATATGGGTAACATATACTGCATAAACAATAATAAGAGGCATGGCAAAGCATAATTGATTTAGATAAAAGTAATTGTTCTACATCAAATAGTCTTATACGTTTGTATACAAAACTGCAAATTATCTCTTGGTTTCCTTTTCCTCTATATTCAACTTTTAGAAAATGGTTGTAGAATAAACCCTTAAGATTTCAGGATATATTTTATATTTTGTCCTAATGGTTCTATTAAGTCTCTTCAAAGGGGCACTTTTCTATAGCAAACTTGAAAGAACAGAACATTTATTCCAAAAAGCAATTTTCTTCCCCAGTTATTTTCTGTACTCCCTTGACAGTGTTTTTCAACAGTTTTACTTGAATAAGAGCTTATTTGGTCCCAAACTAGTTTGTCCTGATCCTTGAACCTATAGTAAAACATCAGACTCTGTATGTGACCCTGGATCCTGATCCCATGAAAATGAATATAATGATACAGGTACATATTTTATTTCAAATTAAGTTCAAATATATAAAAAAGAAAAATTGAGACAAACTCTTATGTTTATTTACTAATTTTCTTTCTCTTTATAAACCCATCTAGGAAATTTAATAGGAACCAAAGAGAACATTTCAACTTCACAGAAAAATATTTAAGTAAAAAGAATAATGTAATAATGATAATGAATGAGGCTGGGTATTCTCAACATAATATATTATTAGGTAGTTTGAAACAAGCTTGTTTTCAACAAGTTGACTGACAAAACCTTACCTAATAGAAGAATAAACCTTTAAAAATCTCCATTTTACAGAAAAGAAAACAGACATGGCGTAGTTCATTTATTAAAATGGTTATTTTGTTTTCAAACAGAAGAGGATTATCCAAGTGTCTGATGCCAGATACTTCATTTTACAAATAGAAGATTTAATGTAGATGACATTACCATACCAAATAGCTAATAATTGGCAACTGTTTCCCGTAGCTGCTGAGTAGACAGGTTGTGAAGACAGCTGTACTCTTCTGATGTATGAGTTTCACACACCTGAAGATGTAAGAATAATCTAATCCTTCCGGAAAGGTATGCATATTGTTTTGGCCATTGTTTGTAAAAGGTAGGAATAATAATAAAAGCCTCCAAGTAGCTCTTGGTGTCATTAAAAGAGCCATTGCTAAGAAATTCAAGTAATTAGCAGAGTTTGTAGAAGACGGAGATTCTTTGAGCTCTGGCTAATGTTTCTACTCCCTGGTTGGCAATATTGAGTTTCTTGCTTTTCAGTCTTCTGGGATTGCTCTCCGGGAGAGGTGTCCGTGTAGTAAAAGTATGTCAACTTATTTAGCTTTGCCTTTTAACAGTGACTTATCACCAATCATAGGGGAGATTTTTTTTAATGTAAGACTGATAGACTCATTGGCAAGTAGTTATGTATTTATGGTGACAAAAGGCGATATCAATATCAAAGCAACTAGATTCAGCAAACAGACATAGAATGCTTTTACATTTTCACAAAGACATTTAAAACAATACCAGTACTAACTTGACAGAAACAAAGTGATTTTTAAAAGCAGTATCTAATCTATATTGTCTATTTTTGTCTAGGGGGAAGGAAGTGCTCTGGTATAACAAAATTTGCCTTCCTCCAAACTGATCTGCAAATTTGCTCTTTTGTTAGCAACTTAGTTTTCTCTGATCTCATTCAATCCCTGATAATACACTAACAGAGTATGTATCTCCAGTTTTCAAGAGGATCTTGCATTTAAGCAAAGTTTTACCCCTATATTAGTCACTATAGCCGCTTGCTAGCACTTCATGAAGTATTTGTTACTTACCCTGTGAGTTTTCCAAAGTTTCTGCTTTCTAACTAGTCACTTCTGCTACAAGCAAGAACTTAGATCTTGCCAGGTAAGAAATAATTATCACTTTGTTCTCTAAACTAACACTTCACATATCACTCAGCAGATTGCACCTGCTCTGTAGTTACAGGTTATGGGAAGGAAATGGAGGTCTTTTTCATACTTCCGGCTCCAGAGTAACACTAGCTTTATAGACGGACAACACAGGTGCTGTTCACTGTTAGATTTCATTCCTGCGCAATGGTTCCCAAAGTCAGCCTCAGCCTTTGTATCTCAATTCCCCGCCTACTACTTCCCCCTCCCTCTCTGTCTTCTTCAACCTTTTCAAACAGTGCTGCCAGTGTTTGCTTTCTGAATGGTGTTTTAAGGTTGCAGTCCCCAGGTGTCTCACACTAAAATTCCTGGGGCAGAGAACATTATAGCTTGGCACATGTTTTCATAGTCAATGGGGGGAAAAAAAATTCTTCCTCTGCTCCTAATGGACTTTCTTCAGTAATATGCTTCATGGCACCCTTGGATGTATGGGGAGACTGATGTTGCCAGAATATTTCTTTTTACGGCTTTTGTTGCTTTGACAGCTTTGATTTTATGGCAACTTTAATCATGTGTGTCCTATTCCTTCACCTCTGGCATTTTGCAAATATTCCATTTCTCTATCACTGCTACCATAACTGCCTTCAACAAATTGTGATTCATCAAACTGTTCTCTCCATGTCCTTCTATTACATCCACAGGGAAGATCCCAAAGGGAATTCCATCAAGCAAACAAGGAGATGTTAAATGCTCATGACTGAGAAAGTCTATTAATTAAAAAGGGGGAAGAAAAAGGGATGAGGAAGGAATAAAAATTACATATATAACTTAATGCAGCCCCAAGGTACCACTGCAGTAACTTAAAAACTGACACTTTAAACAGGCTTTATGAGTCTGTTTACTTGGCTCACAACTATTCTATAAAAAAAAACGTGTTATCAAGTAAAACAATGCAATGTACATGTGTTATCTTAAAGATACAGTGAGTCAATAAATCATACCTGAGTCTTAACAATATTATATTTCACTTTCTTGTGTATTCATAGGATATCGCAAGTGGAAATGAAAAAGAGCTAGAGATGGATAAGACCAACTAGGTCATCCCTTAATCTTGCTCTGACAGCAGATCAGTCTAGAGTAATTTATTTTAGATTTTGGCATCTGCAAGTTAGTGCATTCTCTGTGCCATATATTCTAACCACTGTTCTCAAGCAGTTGGTTCCTGAATGGTTTCAGAATCTAAGTTCGTAGATTCTGGTTATTTTCCCCCTCAAACTGGAACTAAAATTGACTTTGGTAAGTTTTTTTTCCTTCCTCATTCTAATTCCCTATACTCTGTCTAAATTTCCCTGTAGTGTTGATATTTATTCTATTGTACAATTCCTTAGAGTATTGTCTTGTTCCTATTGTCCATCCAAGATTAATAAAGTGGCTGGTTCTTCTTTTCTTTTTCGAAAAGTTGCCTCTAAGAAATAAAACTATCTCCCTATTTCAGAAACATAGATGTTCCTTATTGAACATCTTTGTTTCTGATTCATTTGTCTGATTTTTTACAGTTAAATGTTACTTAACTATAAACTTTGCTCTTATTATAAGGCAATGTGGTTCATTTTTACGATTCAACTTTTCTTATAAATATTGTGATTGTTTCCAAATGTCATCAAAGTGCTATTTTCTCTCTTTCACAGAGAGTATATTTTAGTACTGTGAGTAAAGTAATGGCACAGTTTAATAACTCCCTCAACAAGCTCATTATCCCTGAACATATAAAAATATGCTGGATTTAGAGATGACTACAAGAGTATGCTACCCACATGGCAGAGCCTGGCAAGCTACCTGTGTTATATTTGATATGCCAAATACCAGTAACAAATTTTAGACCTCATTCCCATGATCTGATGGAATGTTTTGAGGCTCTTTATGTTCCTGGAGCAAGCAGGTGCCCTTGGACTCTACTAGCATGAGACAGGGCATATGGAGATGTTACTGGTGCCTGCTCAAGCAAATTGATGATGAAGACAGGAAGACAGTGGTATTTTTTTATTTCTCATTTGTTTGCCTTAATTTCTTTTGGGGGGTATTTGGGGTGGGGTCAACTCAGTGGTGCTTACTTCTGCCTCTATGCTCAGTGGTCACTCTTAGTGGTGTTCATGCAATGCTAGGTATCAAATCAGGTCACCTGAATGCTAAGCAGTTACCTTAACCCTATACTATCTCTCTAGTCCTTGTTTTCATAAAATCTAAATGAGTTTTTGTGTTATTGACTGAGACTACTCCATACTCCCAATTACTGCCACACACCCTGCAAAAAAAAAGATTTAAAATGTACTTTACATGGACCAGGGATGTGTCTCAGCAGTAGAGTACCTGCCTTGGTCTTAGGGACTGGGTTCAATCCCCAAAAATGGGGATAAAAGACAGATAGATGGACATGTGTCTATATGTCATTATTACTTTCAAAGTATATAGTTGTTTAGAAAATACTTTTTAGAGTTTGTGACATTAATCTGAAAATACATAATTTGTAAGCACTAATAGTTTATTCGCATTTTGCCTTCAGCTCTGAAATGGAGTGGATAATCAATGAATACAGCAGAAATAAATGAGTAATTTGAGGAAATACATCAATCGTTCAGGGACAAATAATTTTCACTGTATTACTTTAGCAACCCAAAACATTTAACTTCACAAACAGAAAATTAAAGGTTATAATATGTCATGTAGATCCAGATATTGTGCCGTGCAATTTGCATGTGTTAAATTTAAACCTTATAAATTCCATGAAAGTCAATAAGGCAAAGTGAAGTACAGGGAGATAATTTGCCTAAATTTTTTCTAAAAGATTTTAAAAGTATTAGAATACTGGAAATACCCCCCTACCAAATGACTAGATGGGCCAAGTATAAATTAGAAAAAGGTAAGATAAGTTTGGGGAGTCAAATGAATTAGTCTGCTCAGGTGTTTATAATAGTATAGAAGCAAGAAACAGGTGGTGTGTATGGGGAAACGTATACACAACAAACTTATACAGAAAGATGGCAAATAAAAACCCATGACAATAAAATAATATAATATTAATATCAAAGGTCAAACAAAACATAGATCAGACGTTCTTGTCAGTGAGTGGAACCTACCTCAATGTGTGTGGGAGTCTTAGGTTAGGTAAGACAGATTAGGGAACAATTTGCTAATAATTGTTGGAAATGATAATACCAGCCTAGAACTGAGCATTGAAAATCAGCATTAAGGATATATATGATAACCTCTAAATGTAGTTATTTATCACAAGCTATAGTGTATAAAAGTAAAAGAAAAGAAGAAGGAAGGAGGAGGAGGAGGAGGAGGAGGAGGAGGAGGAGGAGGAGGAGGAGGAGGAGGAGGAGGAGGAGGAGGAGGAGGAGAAGAAGAAGAAGAAGAAGAGGAGAAGAAGAAGAAGAAGAAGAAGAAGAAGAAGAAGAAGAAGAAGAAGAAGAAGAAGGAGAGAAGAGAGAGAGAGAGAGAGAGAGGCAAAGTGTCTGCCATAGAGGCAGGTTTGGGAAGGGTGAGGGAATCGGGGATATTGGTGGTGGGAAATGGGTACTGGTGGAGGAATGGGTGCTGAAACATTGTAAGACTGAAATCCAAACATAAGCATCTTTGTAATTGTATACCCCACAGTGGTATAATAAATTTTTTAAAAAGATATTGCCTTGCATGCAGCTGACCTTGGTTGGCTCCTGGAACTGCATATGATACTCTGAGTACTTAAGCTGAGGTGTGGCCCCAAAGCAAAGATAAATAGTTCTTTTTAAAAAATGTATTTGTTATTTTGAAATTTTTTCTGACCATACACAGCTTGCTCAGGGATTAATCTTGAGTGTGTACTCAGAGGTCACTCCTAGTGCTGCGGACCAAATCCAACTCTGTACTGTCCAAGGCTAGCAAGCCACCTGATACAATATCTCTCTGGCCCAAGAAATAGTCCATTTAAATCAATAACACAGGGTCACCTGCCTCTTGAGGTGTTGCAGGTGTGGCTGCAGTGCCTAGCTGAGTTGGCAGGTGGCAGACAGGAAATAGGCTTGTCTACACCCCCAGGGCTCTGTGCTGTGGTCCCTGGATGATGAATAGTTTGACAAAGGAAAAGACTGGGCCCCCTGGGATGAACCCAGAGCCATGGCTGAGCCTGGCAAGACACCCGTGGTGTATTCTATATGCCAAAAACAATAACAATAGAGATGAACTGGGCAAGGGACAAATCAGATGCACAGCCGTGCTACCCAGCCCACGTGGAGCAGCCCCTGGAGTCTGAGGGATCAGCTAGTCCCCGAACTAGACCAACATAGCTCCTAGGGTAAAGCAGTCATATGTGGGGAAGCCACGCTGGCCAGAACTGGAACAGGGTTTTCAGTTCCTCCCTCACCATGCTGGAGGGCATGGCTATGGCCTCACAGCTTCCCGCAACCAGATGAAATGGACCAGGGGCAGACCAAATGCATAGTTGTGACAGTGCACAGTCCTGCAAGAGGCTTAGATAACAAAGTAGGCTAGGACCAGGTCCTTCCCAGGATCTTTCACAACTGTACACTATAATGATCATTGTAGTTGTAACAAACTGGGAGGTTGATGGGGAATGAGGAACTATAATATTACACTACAACTCACTACTGAATATACATATAGATAATTGCATCATAAACCATAAAGCAAGTCACAAGGTGTAGGAGAAGAGAAGAGACATAGAGACAAAAAATAGAGATAGAGAAAAAGATGAGAGACTCAGACACACAGGGGAGAGCTGCCATCCAGCTCTCCCCTGGCTCAGCTGACCATGAGGCTCCCACAAGGCAAGATGGGTTTTGGGCCCCACTTCTGTGGGGCCTCAGAAGCAGCTGGATGAGACTCGCTCATTATAATAGCCACCAAGGTTCGGAAACCACAGCTCATCAGAACCCATGCAGGAGAGACACTGATCACAAGACCAGCGCAAAGCAGCTGAGTTTGAGCCCAGATAAGCAACTCTTGGAGGCGGAGATCACCAGGTGTTCCTGAAGATGGAACTGGCAAACCCCTTCCCCTCTCTGACCCATCCCAGAGGCCTGGTGCCCCCGCCCCCCCATGAACTGCCTGGGGGCTCTTAGCAATGATGCAGAGACTCAGAAGCACAGAGGGAGAGTTGCCATCAGGCTCTACCCTAGCTCAGCTGACCATGAGGGGCCCCAGGAGGCAAGATGAGTTTTGGGAGTGGGCCTATCACTTCTGTAGGGCCTCAGAAGCAGCCAGATGAGACTTGCTCACCATAATAGCCACCATTATCATGCTCCGGACCCCACAGCTCATCAGAACCCACACAAGAGAGATGGTGATCTGAAGACCAGCTCAGAGCAGCCAAATGTGAGCCCAGGTAGGCACCTCTTAGAGGCAGAAGTCACCAAGCCGTTCCTGGAGATGGAGCTGGGGTACCCTTCCTCTCTCTGACCCATCCAGGAGGCCTGGTGGCCCCACCCACGAACTGCCTCAGGACTCTCAGCCATGATGCAGAGACCCAGAAGCACAGGGGGAGCTTCCATCTGGCTCTCCTCTAGCTCAACTGACCATGAGGCTCCCAGGAGCAAGATGGGTTTTGGGTGTTGGCCCATCACCACTGTAGGGCCTCAGAAGCAGCCGGGTGAGACTCGCTCACCATAATAGCTGCCATTTCCAGTCCTAACCCCACAGCTCATCAGAACCCATGCAATAGAGATGCTGCTCTCAAGACCAATTCAGAGTAGCCGATTTCAAGCCCAGGTAGACGGCTCTCAGAGGCAGAAGTCACTGGATGTTCCTGGAGATGGAGCTGGGGTCTCCATCCCCTTTCTGACCTGTCCCAGAGGCCTGGTGGCCCCACCCACAAACTGCCTCAGGGCCCCTAGGCCAAAATGCAGAGACTCAGATGCATGAGGGAGAGCTGCCATCCAGCTCTCCCCTAGCTCAACTGATTATGAGGCTCCCAGGAGGCACGATGGGTTTTGGGAGCTGGCCAATCACCTCTGTAGGGCCTTGGAAGCAGCCAGATGAGACTCACTCACCATAATAGCCACCATTTTAATGGTCTGGACCCGGTACATCAAACTAGTGGAACCAATCATGTTCTAGGATATATTACAACCTACAATGTGTAAGAAAGGGAAGTGAGGAGAGAGAGAAAGAGAGAGAGGAAATAAAGAACCTGCCATGGAGGCAGGCTGGGGGAAGGGAGAGGGAGGTGGGGACATTGGTGATGGGTGGTGGGCAGGGGTGGAGGAATGGGTGTTTGAACACTGTAGAACCAAAATTCAAACATGAACATCTTGTAATTGTAAAAAAAAATAGAGAGAAAAATGAATAACACAGAGACCCACAGCTGCACTGCTTGACCCATGTGGAGTGGCCCATGGAGTCATGGGAGGACGGTAAAAGCTCAGCCCCTTGCTGAAAGCAACATAGTTCCTAGGACCAGCAGACACGTGGGGGGAGGCCACACCAGCTAGACTTGGAGCTAGGATTGTGGCCCCTCCCTCATCACCTTCCATCTCGATGCTCCAGTGGACATGGCCTCTAGCAGGTAGCTGCCACAACCAGCAAAGCCAGATAAGCCACAGACCAGATCCACAGCTGTTGTGGGGTACGGCCGCAGAGCAGCAGCATCACAGACTTAGATATTAATCAAGTTTAGGACCAGGTCCTTCCCAGGATCTTGCACAGATATACACTCTAATGGTCATTGTAGGTATAACAAACTGGAAAGGCTGATGGAGAATGGGAAATGGTAATTGTTGCAGGACTCCTCTAAGAGCCCCTTTCTCTACCCTGTGGAGGTATTTCCTGGCAGGTCTTGGCTCAAAACATTAGCATTTAAAAGACATTGGGTGAGGTGCTGGAAGAAATCACCTGAGGGCATTTGACCCTGCCAGAAGTTTACATTTGACTTGCAGCTCCTCCCTGCTCTTCTGGGAGGCTTTGAATTTTCATCTCTAGATAGCCAAGCCCAGAATGGGCTGGGCTGAGGATTTTGGGCGGATTTCGAGCTATAAATTAAGCTGCAAGAAAGAAGCTCGCTCTCTTTTTTTCCCCTTTTTGCCTTTTCGGTTTCCCTTGGTGTTTTGCCTCTCTGTCCTCTTCATTCTCTGTTGGGCCTCAACACGTGGTGGCAGCCATCTTAGCCTGCACCTGGCTGGGGCCTAGCTGGGAACGCAGAGTTCAGAGGCTTTCCCTGCTCTTGGATTGTATAAATTGGAACCTGAAATAGTAAAGCCCTTTTAAAACTGCATCGATTCCTGAGTTTTCATCCATTCCTCACCGGCTTCGAGGTAGAAGGGAACTTCGCTTCCCGGCACTGTTGGGAAGCCCGGCGTCGCTCCCCGACAGGTAATGTCAGACTAGAACTCACCATTGAATGTACACATGGAGACTTACATGTTAAACAGTAAATATCTGTAGGGCAAGTCACAACGTGGAAGAGTAGAGAGAGACAGAAACACAGAGACAGAAACGGAGTGAGAGAGAGAGAGAGAGAAAAGAAAGAAAAGGGACCTGTAATTGAGGCAGGCTGTGGGTGGGTGGGAGGAAATGTTATGGAAATGGGACACTTGTGGAGGGATGGGAGCTGGAACACTGTATGACGGAGACACAATTATGCACATCTTTATAATTGTATATCTCACGGTGGTATAATAAAAAATAAAATAAAATAATAAAAACAATACAAGTGACTAACACAGTTCCTCTGAGAAACAAATTGTATTTTTTCTGTTTTTCAAATGAGCTAAGATTTTTTTTTTTTTTTTGGCTTTTTAGGTCATACCACAATGCTCAGGTATTACTCCTGGTTCTGCACTCAGGAATTACTCCTGGCAGTGCTTGGGGAATATATGGGATATATGGGATGCTGGAAGATGTGATAGATCCATCAGGACGTTGGAGGGCAGTCATCTTGGTCTTATAGTTGGCGAGGACAGGCAAATGCTTTTCCCGGCTTCTGCGTAATCTTTCAGTACTTCTGCTCTTCTCTCTTTGAAGTCTTCCTTTATTGCTTCTCTGCACTGCTTTGCAAGCTTGGATGTTAGCATTTGGTCGCCTGAGGTTCGCACCTTGACACATTGACGAATGAGCTCAAGGGTTTCTGAAGACAGGCGTGCTTTTGTGGCTTTTTCTCTCTCAGCATTCTTCGCACAATCATGGAGGTGCTGAACCAGTCAGTTGTATTCTTCATTGATGTCATCAATGATGGTATCTTCCCATGTTGCCACAATTGTGCCAAAGGGTTCCCAGTTGGTGGTAGTTTTGGTAGTTCTCTTCTTAAACTTAGCAGCCTTTTCTCCCTGTTGTGTGAAGTAGAATTTTGCATGAAGGAGATGGTGGTCTGATCGTGTTTGGAATTTTGGGACTACAGCAACATCGGTCAGGCAAAACCGTCAACTGAAGATGATGTGGTCAATTTCATTGTGGAACTATCCACCATGCGATTCCCATGTCCAATGTTTTAATTCAGCCTTCTGGAATTGTGGAGTTCCCATGAATGGTCTTGGTGGACGTGATGAACTCACATGGTCTCTCATCCTGTTCATTCCATTCTAGGCCATGGGTCCCGATGTGGAGTTCTTCGGCCAATCTTCTTGTTCCTATTTGGCATTAAAATCACCAGCTATGATCTTGTAGAAGGTGTAATCTTTTTATAGAACACCTCCAGTTCCATGTAGAATTTCTCAATTTATTCTTCCTTGTGAATGAACTAGTTCCTGAGGCCCCATTCACTCTCAATGGAACAAACATCTCTGAATGCAGCAGTTATGTGTACCTAGGTCGAGAAGTCAACATGATGAACGACCTAAAACCTGAGCTGCGCAGGAGGAAGAGAGCGGCATGGAATGCCTTCAAAGGCATCGAAGAAATAGCGAAAAGGACAAAGAACCTCCAGCTCCGGGCACATCTCTTCAACTCCACCGTTCTCCCTGCATTAACATACGCCTCAGAGACCTGGGCCCTACGAAAGCAGGATGAGAATGCTATTCGGGTCTCCCAGAGAGGCATCGAAAGAGCTATGCTTGGAATATCACGTCTCACTCAAGTGAGAGAAGGAATCCGGAGTTCTGACCTCCGTCGCTATTCCAGAATCAGGGACGCTGTCTCGTTTGCCAAGGCATCGAAAATCAGATGGGCTGGACATGTAATGCGATTTGGAGACAACCGCTGGACTAGAGCCGTTACCGACTGGATCCCACGGGATGTCAAAAGATCCCGTGGCCGCCCACCTACAAGATGGTCAGACTTCCTTGTTAAGACCCTGAAGGAACGGTTTGAGGCTCTTCATATTCCTGAATCAACCAGATGCCATTGGGCTACATTGGCACATGATAGGGTCCAATGGAAATGTTACTGGCGCCCGCTCGAGCAAATCGATGAATAACGGGATTCAAGTGATCAAGTGATCAAGTGATTCTTCCTTGTATGTGGATGTTGGTGTGTATACAACGAAGATAGAAACTGCTGGCAATGGGCCACATCTCTTCAAGTGCAATCTTCCTATCCAGTTTGTTAGGCATTCAAATGAGTCAATGTTCAGGGCCATGTTCTTGTTGACAAGGACACTGAAGCCACTGAGACCTCTTTCATTGCATGTTCCAAGGAACAGTTCTTCTCCGGTGCCTTTCTTTCAGTTCTTCAAACAGTTCTTCCTTTCTTCCAGAAAGGCAATGGAGTAGTTATCCATGACTTCTATTCAGATCTCTTTGATAGCCACGTCCACCCGCCCCTATGCCAAATTCTGCAGGATGGATATCATTTCCAACATTCTCCCTTCTGAAATCCAACATGCCATTACATCAGTAAAGAAGGGAACAGCACTAGGCCCAGAAAAAGTCAGACCCGAATATGTGAAGAATCTTCCTTCAGTACTCATCAATACACTGGCTCGGCTCTTCACGTGCTACCTGTCTGAATGCAAGGTGCCCTCACAATGGAAAACCGGCAGGACAGTTCTACTGCTGTTCAAGAAGGGAAACATCCACAACATTGGCAAATATCGCCCCATCTGCCTGTTGTCTGTCATCTACAAGCTTTCACTCGAGTCATCCTGAACAGGATTGGCAGAACATTAGATGAAGGGAAACCATGTGAGAAAGCTGGCTTCTGAAAAGGATTCAGCACAATCGATCATATCCACATGGTAACCAAGCTCATTGAAGTTTGTAGAGAGTTCAAGATGCCACTCTGTTTCACTTTCATTGATTTAAAGAAAGCCTTTGATTCTGTGAAGACTAAAGAGGTCATCGAAGCACTAGTCAAACAGGGCATTCAAACCCAATACATCAAGATCCTTTAGGAGCTATATTAAGGATTCACCACCAGGATCTCACCATTTTACAAAGAAGTGATTAGCGACGCTCAAAAGAGGGGCTCGGCAGGGTGATACCATTTCACCAAAACTCTTCAGTGCCACCCTTGAGAACATCATGCGACAGACAATTAGAATTGAAAGAATGGGAGTGAAGATAGACAGTCGGCAACTACACCACCTCAGCACCCAATGAGAGCCCAGGAAAATGCTTAAACAACTGCTAATAGTTTTCAAGTAGGCCATTGAATGCAACATAATTGTAGTTGGAGATTTCAACACAGTCTTCTCACCTCGATAAATCAACAAGACTAAAATGCAACAAAGATGTATTGGATTTGAAGGAAGATATAGAAGAGAGAGAGCTAAATATGTACAGGCTTTCCATTCACCCCAAATCTGAATGCACATTTTTTTTCTCCAGCGTGCAGGGAACATTCTCCATGATAGACCACATGCTGTCCCCAAACAATGGATCTGTATAGTAGAGTAGCATGTGACAAAATTAATACCCAAAAGTCCATGCCTTTTCTAAAGGCTAATACAGAAAGTGAAGAAAGTGATATTAAAAACAATTGTGTTCACAGTTTTGCCTCAGAAAATGAAGTACATCAAAATCAGCTTAACTAAGAAGGTAAAGTACTTGTAAAGAGAAAACTCCAAAATGCTACTCAAGATATCAGTGTTGAGTGGTCGCCCGCAGCACATATACTAAAATTGGAACGATACAGAGAAGATTAGCATGGCCCCTGTGCAAGGATGACATGCAAATTCTTGAAGTGTTCCATATTTTTTGAGTAAGGAAAGCCTCATCAACAAGTGGTGCTGGGAAAACTAGACAGCTACATGTAAAAAAATGAATTTGGACCAGTGTCTAACACCTTGCACAAAAAATCAGATCAAAATGGATTAAATATCTCAATAGCAGACCTGAATTCATAAAGTACATTGAAGAAAATATAGGAAAAACCCTCCACGACATTGAATCTAAAGACATCTTCAAAGGTGAAACACCATTAACAAAGCAACTAGAAGAAAATATAAACATATGGGACTACATGAAACTAAAGAGCTTCTGCCCCTCGAAAGAAACTGACCAAGATAGAAAGACAGTCCACAGAATGGGAAAGAATATTCACCCAATACCCATATGATAAGGGATTAATATCCAGGATATATCAGGCACTGGTACAGCTATATAAGAAAAAACAGCCAACCCCATAAAAAAAAAAATGGAGAGAAGAGATGAAAAGAAACTTTGACAAGGAAGAAATTGAATAGTCAAAAGGCATATGAAAAAATGCTCATCATCACTAATCATCAGAGAGAAGCAAATTAAAACAACAATGAGATATCACCTCACACCACAGAGACTGTCCCATATCCAAAGGGTAAAAGCAACAAGTGCTGGCGTGGATGCCAGGAAAAGGAGACTCTCATACATTGTTGGTGGGAATGTCGACTTGTACAACCTTTCTGGAAAACAATATGGACATTCCTCCAAAGACTAGAAATTGAGCCCCCTTTTGACCCAGCCATACCACTCCTGGGAATATACCCTGGGAAGCCAAACACACACAGTGGAAACACAACCCACACTTTTATTTTCATAGCAGCACTATTCAAAATAGCCAGAACCTGGAAACAACCAGTATGCCCGAGAACTGATGACTGGATAAAGAAGCTGTGGTACATCTACACAATGGAGTACTATGCAGCTGTTAGGAAAAAATGAAGTTATGAAATTTGCCTATAAATGGATGGACATGGAAAAGATCATGTTGAGTGAAATTAGTCAGAAGGAAAGAGAGAGACATAGAATGACTGCATTTATTTTCATGACATAAATATATCAGGTGATCTTACCAAAAGTGGAAATTACCACAAACTTGTGGGAGTCAGAGGTTAGGTAAGATAAAGAAGGGAACCTGTGTGAATAAATGTCAAAAGGGCTGATACCAACATAGAACTGAGCATTAAATACAGGCAAAAAAAATGCACATGATGGCTTCTAAGTATATGTAGTGCAACCCACAATGTGTAAGAGAAGGAAAAGAGAGAGAGGGAGAGAGAAAAGAAATAAAGCTGCCATTTAGGCAGGCTATGGTAGGGGAAGAATTGGGGACATTGGTGGTGGGAAATGAGCACTGGTGGAGGGCAGGTTGATGGAACACTATGTGACCGAAACCTTCAAACATGAACAAAGTTGTAATTGTATATCTCACGGTTGTCCAAGTCGACATTCCCACCAACAATGTATGAGAGTCCCCTTTTCCTGGCATCCATGCCAGCACTTGTTGCTTTTACCCTTTTGAATATTGGCCATTCTCTGTGGTGTGAGATGATATCTCATTGTTGTTTTGATTTGCATCTCTCTGAGGATTAATGATGATGAGCATTTTTTCATATGCCTTTTTGGCCATTCAATTTCTTCCTTCTCAAAGTTTCTGTTCATCTCTTCTCCCCATTTTTAATGGGGTTGGCTGTTTTCTTCTTATATATCTGTACCAGTGCCTGATATATCCTGGATATTAACCCCTTATCAGATGGGTATTGGGTGAATATTGTTTCCCATTCTGTGGACTGCCTTTGTATCTTAGTCACTGTTTCTTTTGAGGTGCAGAAGCTCTTTAGTGTAATGCAGTCCCATATGTTTATGTTTTCTTCTAGTTGCTTTGTTAATGGTGTTTCACCTTTGAAGATGTCTTTAGCTTCAATGTCTTGGAGGGGTTATTCCTATATTTTCTTCAATGTACTTTATGGATTCAGGTCTGATATTGAGATCTTTAATCCATTTTGATCTGATTTTTTGTGCAGGGTGTTAGACACAGGTCTAAATTCATTTTTTACATGTAGCTGTCCAGTTTTCCCAGCACCATTTGTTGAAGAGGCTTTCCTTACTCCAGTTTGGACTCTTTGCAATTTTATCAAAGATTAACTGATCATGTCTTTTAGGGTGGGTGTCAGGATACTCAACTCTATTCCATAGATCCACAGGTCTGTTTTTATTCCAGTACCAGGCTGTTTTTATTACTGCTGCTTTGTAGTACAGTTTGAAGTTAGGAAAGGTGATGCCTCCCATCTTCTTTTTTCCAAAGGATTGCTTTAGCTATCCGTGGGGGTTTATTATTCCATACGAATTTAAGTAGTTTTTGGTCAATTTCTTTTAAAGAATGTCATGGGTATCCTTATAGGAACCGCATTGAATCTGTACAAAGCTCTAGGGAGTATTACCATCTTGACGATGTTAATTCTCACCATCCATGAGCAGGGAATGTGTTTCCATTTCCTCGTATCCTCTTTTATTTCTTGAAGCAGTGTCTTGTAGTTCTCTTTTTATAGGTCCTTTTCACACTTGGTTAAGCCAATTCCTAGGTATTTTATTTTCTGTGGTACAATTGTGAATGGAATTGATTTCTTAATATCCCTTTCTTCTCTTTCATTATTTTTGTATAGGAAAGCCACTGACATTTGGGTATTGATTTTGTACCCTGCCACTCTACTATACATATCTACTGTTTCTAAGAGTTTTTGGGCCAAGAGTTTAGGGTTCTCTAAGTATAAAATCATGTCGTCTGCAAATAATGATAGCTTGATTTCTTCCTTGCCTATCTGGATGCCCTTTATGTCCTTTTCTTCTCTGATTGCTATGGCGAGTACTTCCAGTACTATATTGAATAAAAGAGGTGAGAGAGGGCAACCTTGTAGTGTTCCTGATCTTAAGGGGAAGGCTTTCAATTTTTCCCCCA
Source organism: Cryptotis parvus (assembly GCA_021461705.1). NCBI lineage: Eukaryota > Metazoa > Chordata > Mammalia > Eulipotyphla > Soricidae > Cryptotis > Cryptotis parvus. The sequence goes on along the minus strand of JAJIBD010000906.1, from coordinate 2,262 downwards.
TTGAGAATGATACTCGCTGTGGGCTTTTGGTAGATGGCTTTGACCATCCTGAGGAAGCTTCCTTCAATTCCCATTTTCTGGAGGGTTTTAATCATGAACGGGTGCTGGATAAATGGACATTTTGAACTCTCACACTGGCCTGTCTCAGCCTCAGGTATTCTCCCTTGGTGAGTACTGCTGGCCTGGTAAGCACCTGGGGTCGTGGTAGAAACCCAGGCTTTGGCATAGGTGGAAGTAGAACCCCCCAGAAGTCTGAGCGGAAGTGAAAGTAAATGGACATTTTGAGCTCTCACACTAGCCTGTCTCCGCCTCAGGTATTCTCTCTGTGGGGTGTGGCTGGCTGGGTACGTGGCCGCTCACATGGCCCCTTATTAATACAAAAACTAGGAAATTCAACACCAAGGGAAGGTAATATCCTCAAGAAAAAGAAACAGTGCGCTAGAGGAATCTATCCCTGAACACGGCAACACCATGGGGAAACAACGCAGATCCCCAGTTCTAAGAACAGATGAAGAAATCAACCCTGAAGAGTCAAAAAAAAATGCAGACGTGCATAATCTCTCTGACAATGAATTTAGAGAAGAAATTGGTAGGATGTTTAGCGAGCTCAATGAAAAGTGGATCAGATGTCCAATAAAATACAGGAGAACATAAATGAAGCAGTTGAAAGGGTATTCAATAAATTATGGGAGGTTATGAGAGCAGAAATGAAAACCATGCAAATAAAAATATCATCACTTAAAAAGCTCAGTAGATGAAATGAAAAACACAATAGGGGCTCTCAAGAGTAGGATGACAGCAGCTGAAGAGAGAATCAGTGAGACTGAAGATGAGCTGCAGAAAGCACTCAGAGAACTACATAAGATGGAAAAAGACCGGAAAATGGATCAGCAACGGAACAGAGAACAATGGGATGAAGCCAGGAGGAAAAACATAAGAATCATCTGAGTTCCAGAGGGACAGGAAAGTAACCCCAAGGAAATTAAAACAGTTAGAAACATCCTGGCTGAAAAGTTCCCCGAGTTAAAATATTAAGGCATCCAGATCCAAGAAGCCCAATGCGTACCAGGAAGAAGATACCCCAATAGAAAGACCCCAAGACACATTCTACTCAAAGTAATGGATGCCATAGACAGAGAAATAATTCTTCAGGCAGCAATATCAAAGAAGGAAATTGTATACAAAGGAGCATCCATTCGACTTTCAGCAGACTTCTCAGAAGAGACCCTCCAAGCCCGAAGGCAGTGGTGGGATATAGTAAAAAAAACTCAATGAAATGAATGATTCAGCAAGAATTCTTTTTTTTTTTTTTATTTTTTTAAAATTACAAAGATATACAATTAAAAAGTTCATATTTGGGTTTTGGTCAAACAGTGTTGCAGCACCCATCCCGCCACCAGTGCCCATCTCCCACCACCAACGTCCCCGGTTCCCCTCCCCTCCCCAGCCCTGCTCCATGGCAGGTTCTTGATTTCTTTCCATTTCTCTCTCTTTCTCTTTTCCTTCCCCTCCAGACTATGAATTACAGAACATACATTAAAGGGTTGTCATGTGTATCTTTTTGCCTCTATTTAATGCTCAGTTCTAGGTTGGCATTAGTACCCTCAACAATTGTCAGCACACTGTTCCATTTCTGTCTTACCTAGCCTCTGAATCCCACACATTTGTGATAATTTCCACCTTTGACAGGACCTCCTGATATATGTTTCACTTGATCTTGGATATTGGTATCATAATATGTACCTATATATTTATGTTATGCAGATAAATGCAGTCATTCTGTATCTGTCTCTCTCCTTCTGGCTAATTTCGCTCAACATAATCTTCTCCATGTCCATCCATTTGTAGGCAAATTTTATGACTTCATTTTTCCTAACAGCTGCATAGTATTCCATTGTGTAGATGTACCAAAGCTTTTTTATCCAGTCATCGATTTTCGGGCACTCTGGTTGCTTCCAGATTCTGGCTATTGTGAATAATGCTGCTATGAACATAAAAGTAGGGATGGTGTTTCCGCTGCGTATTTTTGCTTCCCAGAGTAGATTCCCAGGAGGGGTATCCGGGTCAAATGGGAGTTCAATTTCTAGTCTTTGGAGGAAAGTCCATATTGTTTTCCAGAAAGGCTGTACCAGCCGGCATTCCCACCAACAATGGATGAGTGTCCCCTTTTCCCCACACCCACGCCAGCACTTGTTGTTCTTGTTCTTTTGAATGTGTGCCAGTCTCTGTGGTGTAAAGTGGTATCTCATTGTTGTTTTGATT
>JAJIBD010000905.1:0-14104 GCA_021461705.1 Cryptotis parvus | reverse complement strand
AATGCAATATTTTTTGTTAATTCTTGAATACCTTATTCATTTTGGTAATAACTGGTTAGTGGGGCAGGCCCCCTATGATACTTATAAATTATTAGATCAGACACTCTGTAATGATTGGTGGTTTGTTTCCGGTGCGTGATAGGGTTAAGGTTGTGGTTGATGAGGAGCAGATAAATAGTACTGAAAGTGGAAATTGTTATTATGATATAAATTGTTAGGTTTAGTAATATACACAGAAGGGTCGCAGGCTAAGATAGCTGTTATTCATCCTAGGGCAATGGATGAAGTAGGCTATGATTTTTCGTAATTGTGTTTGGTTTGGACCTCCTCGGCCCCCGATGAGAACAGATAGGACTGATATTGATATTAAGGATCTAAGTTGTTGGAGGGATAAATTGGATATAGGACTGATAAAGGGGCGATTTTTTGTCATGTTATTAGGATTATACCAGATGTTATAGTAATTCCTTGAGTGACCTCTGGAACTCAAAAGTGAAATGGTGATAATCCAAGTTTTATTGTTAGAGCTAAGGTTATGAGTACGGATGCTGTAGGGTTGGTAATATTGGTAATGGTTCATTGACCAGAATATAGAAGATTTATAATAATGGCTAATATTAAAATTATTGAGGCAGTGGCTTGAGTTATAAAATATTTTTGTAGCGGCTTCTGTTGATCGTGGGTTATAATTTTTATTAATATTGGAATAATAGCTAGTATGTTTATTTCAAATCCAATTCAAATTATGAATCAGTGGGAGCTTATTATAACAATAGTGGTGCCTATAAAGATGGTAAATAAAATGATAGTTAGGATAATGGGATTAATTAGTAGGGGAAGGTATTAACCGACATTTTTCGGGGTATGGGCCCGATAGCTTAATTTAGCTTACCTTACTTAGGATATAGTGTAATGTGGTAGCACGGAGATTTTTTTGAATTCTCCGGTGTAGGTTCAAGTCCTATGATTCTAGAAATAAGAGGGCTTGAACCTCTATGATTTACTCTATCAAAGTAACTCTTTTGTCAGACATATTTCACGTTTGGGGTGGGACACTTGATGTGAAGATAGGCAGGGATACATGTCATATACATAGTGCTAGTGTAAGGGGTAAAAAGTTTTTTCATAGTAGATGTATTAGTTGGTCGTAACGGAATCGAGGGTATGATGCTCGGACTCATAAGAATGAAATTGTTAGAATAAGGGCTTTTGTAGTGAAATTAATAGAGTAGAGCTCTGGGAAATGATTGTAGTGAAATGCTCCGAAAAATAAAGTAGTAGTTAGAACATTTATTATAATAATATTAGCGTATTCTGCTAGGAAGAATAGTGCGAATGGACCTGCTGCATATTCTACGTTAAATCCTGATACTAATTCTGATTCTCCTTCAGTTAAATCAAATGGGGCTCGATTTGTTTCTGCTAGGGTTGAGATATACCATATTATGGCTAATGGTCATGATGATAAAAAAAAAGTCATGTATATTCTTGGGTGGTAATGAGGTTGCTTAAGGTAAATGATCCGCTTATAAGAAGAACAGAGAGGAGAATAATGGCTAATGTTACCTCATATGAAATAGTTTGTGCTACGGCTCGTAGGGCTCCGATTAGTGCATATTTTGAGTTTGAAGCTCAACCAGATCATAGGATTGAATAGACTGAAAGACTTGATACGGCTAATATAAATAATACACCTAGGTTTATGTTGATTAGTGGATATGGTATAGGTAGAGGGATTCATATTGTTAGGGCTAGGGTGAGGGCTAGGATGGGGGCTAAGATGAACATAGAGATGGATGAGGTTAGTGGCTTTAATGGTTCTTTTGTGAATAGTTTTACTGCGTCTGCAATTGGTTGTAGTAGACCATATGGTCCTACAATGTTTGGGCCTTTTCGTAGTTGTATGTATCCTAGGACTTTGCGTTCAATTAAGGTTAGGAAGGCTACTGCAAGAAGTACTGGGATAATTATTGTTAGGAGGTTGATTATAAACATGATGTTAGAGAGGGAATTGAACCTCTGATTATAAAGGTTTAAGTTTTACGCAATTACCGGGCTCTGCCACTCTAACGAAAACCTTGGTCTAAGGTAGTGAGTTGTTGAGTTAATTAAATTGAGATAATATCATTTATTGACTCGAGGGCGCTTGTTTGGGGTAGGCCCTATTTCTCTTGTCCTTTCGTACTGGGAGAAATACAAAATAGATAGAAACCGACCTGGATTACTCCGGTCTGAACTCCAGATCACGTAGGACTTTAATCGTTGAACAAACGAACCATTAATAGCTGCTACACCATTAGGATGTCCTGATCCAACATCGAGGTCGTAAACCCTATTGTCGATAGGGACTCTAGAATAGGATTGCGCTGTTATCCCTAGGGTAACTTATTCCGTTGATCAGTTAGACTGGATCAATTAAGTGTGTAGTACTTTGACTTGTTAGTCTTGGTAGAAATTCTCGGAGGTTGTTTTATGCTCCGAGGTCACCCCAACCAAAATTTTCTATCCAGTTAGAATTAAGTGTTATTCCTATGTGGGTTGTTGGTTATTCTATTGGAGTAGATAAATTAAAGCTCCATAGGGTCTTCTCGTCTAATTTTTATATTCCCGCCTCTTCACGGGAAGGTCAATTTCACTGATTGGAAGTAAGAGACAGTTAAACCCTCGTGTGGCCATTCATACAAGTCCCTAATTAAGGAACAAATGATTATGCTACCTTTGCACGGTCAGGATACCGCGGCCGTTAAACAAATGTCACTGGGCAGGCAGTGCCTCTAATACTAGTAATGCTAGAGGTGATGTTTTTGGTAAACAGGCGGGGTTTGTGTTTGCCGAGTTCCTTTTACTTCTTTTAATCTTTCCTTGAGTGCACACCTGTGTTGGATTAACGGTAAAAAAATAAATATTTTATTATAGGTTAAATTTATTTGGCCGTTAAATATCAGTTAAGTATTTGTTCTGATATACGCTTGTGCTTGGAGATTTAAATCTTGTTACTCATATTAACAGTATTGCTTCTATATTGATATAGATTAGTCCAGTGTAGAGTTAGGAGTTTGAGTGTATTTATTGTATTTAGTTAAGTATAGTTTGTTGAGCTTGAACGCTTTCTTAATTGATGGCTGCTTTTAGGCCAACTATGGTTGTTAGTTTATGCTTACTCTCTAGTGAAGGTTGTGTCCTATTTCCAAAGGGCTGTACCCCTTTGGATTAACAGTTAAATTTACATATAATTTTTAAGGTTATGTGGTAAATTTAAAGTTGAACTAAAATTCTTATCTGGACAACCAGCTATCACCAGGCTCGGTAGGCTTTTCACCTCTATCCATAAATCTTCTCACTATTTTGCCACATAGATGAGTTTGCTCTTTCGGCTGTTTGTGGATAGCTCGTCTGGTTTCGGGGTTTCTAACTTCAGGTCTCTTTGCTAGGATAATTCTAGTTAATTCATTATGCAAAAGGTACAAGGGTTAATCTTTGCTGTTTTGTACTCTTAATATTTCTTTCACTCGTTCCCTTACGGTACTTTTTCTATAGCGCCAAAATAAAATTTCTATCTCCTATACTATTATTGTGATAAATGTTTTGTTTATATTTAATGAAATGTTTAGACATGTTGCTTAATGTTTGGGCTAGCTTTAGTTCAAAGTGGTCAGTATCAATTGAAATCTTCTGGGTGTAAACCAGATGCTTTTTTTAAGCTACACTTTGATTCATCCAAGCACACTTTCCAGTATGCTTACCTTGTTACGACTTATCTCCTCTAATATTAATTTATTTGGGATTAGAAATCAGTAATATTTTGAATACTTGAGGAGGGTGACGGGCGGTGTGTGCGTGCTTCATGGCCTGGTTCAGTTAAGCACTCTATTCTTAACTTACTACTAAATCCTCCTTTGGTTTCTAATTTCATAGAAACTTTCGTATATTCTAGTAATAGAAAATGTAGCCCATTTCTTCCCATCTCATTAGCTACACCTTGACCTAACGTTTTTATGTAAAATACTTAAGCTTACTACTCCTCCTTTTAAGGGTTTGCTGAAGATGGCGGTATATAGGCTGAATTAGCAAGGGATGGTGAGGTTTATCGGGGTGTATCGATTATAGAACAGGCTCCTCTAGATGGATATAAAGCACCGCCAAGTCCTTTGAGTTTTAAGCTATTGCTAGTAGTCCTCTGGCGAGTATTTTTGTTAATTTAATTACCTAAGTTTAGGGCTAAGCATAGTGGGGTATCTAATCCCAGTTTGGGTCTTAGCTATCGTGTAATCAGAGGTAATAAAGTCACTTTCGTGGTTTATTTTAAACTTAACTGTTGCTTTCTACAGCCTAGTTAGGTTTTATCTTTATTTTGTTTTAGGGTTCTTTAACACGCTTTACGCCGTTGCCTATTAATTTGGGTTAATCGTATGACCGCGGTGGCTGGCACGAAATTTACCAACCCTAAAGGATTAGCATAACTTAGTCGAACTTTCGTTCATTGCTTAATTTTTATCACTGCTGTTTCCCGTGGGGGTGTGGCTAAGCAAGGTGTGGTTAGCTACTCATAATATGAGTGTACTTGATACCTACTCCTTTTAATCTTGTAATATGATTTAGAGGGTATTCTCACAGGGGTGCGGATACTTGCATGTGTAAATTTGCTAATAATTAATAGGAAGGCTGGGACCAAACCTTTAGATGTTTATGGAGTCGTAAAGACTCATCTAAGCATTTTCAGTGCTTTGCTTTAGTAATGTTAAGCTACATGAACTGGTTAAATAAGAAAATAATTTCTATAGAGTGAAATATTCTGTATTGAAGTTATTGTTTAGTAGATTTTAGTATATTAATAAGTGAGGGTGGGTTATAAAAAACTCATCTCTATAGAAAGATTGATTAGTAGTGGGATTAGAGGTGTAATGGATGAAAATAAAATTAATAAAAAGTTAAATTTAATTACTATTATTGCTTTTCTTGTTTTTGGGGTTTGGCAAGAGTTAAAAAGTTGATGGTAGTAGAATTTAACGGGGGGGTAAGGGGGTTTGCCTTAATAACTTTTGGATAAAAATCGATACGTGCGTATGCGTATGCGTATGCGTATGCGTATGCGTATGCGTATGCGTATGCGTATGCGTATGCGTATGCGTATGCGTATGCGTATGCGTATGCGTATGCGTATGCGTATGCGTATGCGTATGCGTATGCGTATGCGTATGCGTATGCGTATGCGTATGCGTATGCGTATGCGTATGCGTATGCGTATGCGTATGCGTATGCGTATGCGTATGCGTATGCGTATGCGTATGCGTATGCGTATGCGTATGCGTATGCGTATGCGTATGCGTATGCGTATGCGTACTGCGTGGTACGTGACCCGGGAATAAATATAGGTATGTCCTGTAACCATTAACTTATATATCTACACCTTAATAAATTTGCTAATACTTGCTTAATCTTTTACCGTACTGATTCCAGATTAAAGCTTGATGATATGTCCTGTTACCATAGACTAAACTTTTCGGCCCCCATAGAGGATAAGCCCAGCTACAGATCTGTTGGAGAAGTTAAATGTTAGCTGAGTCATAGCAAGCTCCCCCAAAAAAAAATCCTACCAAAGGCATGAAATCACAGTTATGTGTCGGCATGGGCTGATTAGTAATTAATCCATCGTGATGTCTTATTTAAGAGGAAAGAGTGGGCGATTTTAGGTGAGATGGTCCTGAAGTAAGAACCAGATGCCAGTTAAAGTGTGAGAAATAGAAACCCCCCAAGTGTTATGGGCCCGGAGCGAGAAGAGGTATACTGCTCGCAAGGGTTGCTGGTTTCACGTGAGTTGGTGATTAATAAATAACCTAATGGCTGTGATATGCTAGTTGTTTTGGACTTGTTTAATTATATGTGCTATGTACGTCTACATATATATGTATTATGTAATATTAAGCATGTTATGTACTTGCTTATATGAATGTGGATAATAATTTAATGTACGATATACATAATTATGTATAATGTAATATTAAACATAATATATACTTGCTTATATGAATGTGGATAATAATTTAATGTACGATATACATAATTATGTATAATGTAATATTAAACATAATATATACTTGCTTATATGAATGTGGATAATAATTTAATGTACGATATACATAATTATGTATAATGTAATATTAAACATAATATATACTTGCTTATATGAATGTGGATAATAATTTAATGTACGATATACATAATTATGTATAATGTAATATTAAACATAATATATACTTGCTTATATGAATGTGGATAATAATTTAATGTACGATATACATAATTATGTATAATGTAATATTAAACATAATATATACTTGCTTATATGAATGTGGATGTGATTAATGCACGTATAGACATCGTTGGGGTTTGTGTAGGCATGTTTGATGTATTATGTTTGTTAAGTGTCTTGTATTGTGGGATTAAATGTAGTGTGTGGTGATGTGAAGTTGGTTAGTTTTTTGGTAATGTTATATTTTGTTGGTATATATATATATATACATGTGAACGTTAGGTTTGATACATGGTATTAGTAAAAGTTAAGTATATAGAATACGTTAGGTTGGGATCATTGGGTAATGTGTTATGTGATTATTTGATATGTTAAGGGATGTTTGTAGAATTTGGTAATCTATAGTATATGGGTTATTTCAAGGAATAGTTTAAGATAGAATATCAGCTTTGGGTGTTGATGGTGGGGCTAATGCTTCTTCCTTGATGTCTTAGGGAGATTTGGGTCTCCATCTCTGGTTTACAAGACCAGTATAATAATTATATTACTAAGGCTCTTCATTTTAATAAATTATTTTCAAGTAGGCTTGTGATTGGTATAATAACTAAGAGTAATATAAAGTACAAGATGGATGCTAGCTGACCAATAATGATGAATGGGTGTTCGACGGGCTGTCCTCCGATTCATGTTAGAGTAAGGAGGTCAGCTACTAAAATTCAGAATAAGCATTGGCTTAATGGTCGAAATATTATGCTTCGTTGTTTGGAAGTGTGAAGTAAGGGAATAAAAGCTAGAATTAGGATAGATAGGACTAGGGCTAGTACTCCACCTAATTTGTTGGGAATAGATCGTAGAATAGCGTAAGCGAATAGGAAGTATCACTCTGGCTTAATATGGGGTGGTGTATTAAGGGGATTAGCTGGTGTATAATTATCTGGGTCTCCTAGTAAGTCTGGAGAGAATAGTACTAAGCATGTTAGTACTAGGATTAGGAGAAGAATTCCTAGGATGTCTTTAATTGTATAATAAGGGTGAAATGGAATTTTATCGGCGTCTGATGGCAGTCCTGATGGGTTATTTGAGCCTGTTTCGTGGAGAAAAAGAAGATGGACTCCGGCGAGGGCAGCGATTACAAATGGGAGAATAAAGTGGAAAGCGAAGAATCGAGTAAGGGTTGCTTTGTCTACTGAAAAGCCACCTCAGATTCATTGAACTAAGTCAGATCCAATATAAGGGATTGCTGAGAGTAAATTGGTAATAACAGTAGCGCCTCAAAATGATATTTGTCCTCATGGGAGGACGTATCCTATAAAGGCAGTAGCTATTACTGCGAATAAGAGTAAGACCCCAATATTTCATGTCTCTATAAATATATATGATCCGTAGTATAGGCCTCGTCCAACATGCAGAAATAAGCAGATGAAGAACATGGATGCTCCGTTTGCGTGTAAATATCGGATTAGTCAACCATAATTTACGTCTCGGCAGATATGGGTTACAGATGAGAAAGCGGTTATTGTGTCAGATGTATAATGTATGGCTAGAAATAGACCTGTTAAGATTTGGATAATTAAGCAGATGCCTAGTAAAGAGCCGAAATTTCATCATGATGAGATGTTGGATGGGGTGGGAAGGTCAATAAATGAGCTGTTGATGATTTTTATAAGTGGATGGGTTTTTCGGATGTTTGTCATTTCTGTTTCTATAGTTGAATAACAACGATGATTTTTCATGTCATAAGTCATGGTTAGACTCCATGTGGAAATTATGATGACATATATTGTTACTATTTTAAGTACTATTTTTGTAGTTAGTTTCGTAGGTTTTTCTTCAAAACCTTCTCCTATTTATGGGGGTGTGGGTTTAATTATTAGTGGTGGTGTTGGTTGTGGGATTGTGTTAAATTATGGTGGATCTTTTTTAGGGTTAATGGTATTCTTGATTTATTTGGGGGATGTTAGTGGTGTTTGGTTATACTACAGCTATAGCTATGGAGGAATACCCTGAGGTTTGGGTATCTAATTATACAGTATTGTTTACGTTTTTATCAGGGTTGATGGGTGAGAGTATGTTAATTGCTTACTTGTTGTTGGAGGATGAAGATTTGAAATTTGAAATTGTTTTAAATTTTAATGGAGAGGGTGATTGAGTAATTTATGATACAGGGGATTCAGGGTTTTTAGTGAAGAGTATATAGGAATTGCTGCTCTTTATAGTTATGGGTTTTGATTAGCTATTGTGTCTGGGTGATCATTAGTTACATGTATTGTTGTTATTATAGAAATTACTCGTGGAAATTAAATAAGAGTAGGCTTACAAGTAGTGTGATGAGAAATGATAGGAAGTATAATTTAATAAGTCCTTTTTGATTTGATACTATAATAGAGGATTTAGCTTGGAAATTTGAGATTGATTTGGGTAAGATAGTCTCTATTCAAGTTAGGTCTAATAATATAGAGGAGAATTTTTGGCTTATTAGTAGGCTGGTTGATGGTAGTAAGCGGTGAATAATAGTTGGAAAATAGCCTAGCATGTTAGAGAATTTATGATAATTGTGTGGTTGTGGGAGTATGAGATTTTGTGTTATAAGATTTAGTTCTATTGCTAGGGCAAATCCTGTTAGGGTGACAATTAAGGCTGTGAGTTTTAGATAAGATGGCATAGTCATCTGGGGGATGGTTATAGGGGTAATGTTATATGAGATAATGAAACCGGCAAAAATACTTCCGATTAAAAGACGTTTAATAGAGTTTATGAGTAGTGGATTGTTTTCATTGATTAGGATAAGAGTGGGGCATCGTGGTTGTCCTAGCAGTGAGAAGTAAAGGATTCGTGTACTATAAACAGCAGTGAGGAGGTTGCGATTAGTGTGATAAGTAGGGCTCAGGCGTTGGTATACGACGTGTTGGCGGTTTCGATGATTAGGTCTTTGGAATAGAATCCTGTTAGGAAAGGAGTTCCTGTTAATGCGAGACTTCCAACAATTAGGGATGTGGTGGTAAATGGCAGGGCTTTAAATAGACCTCCTATTTTTCGAATATCTTGTTCATCGTTAAGGTTATGGATGATGGATCCAGAGCATATAAATAATATGGCTTTGAAAAATGCGTGTGTGCAAATGTGAAGGAATGCAAGGTGTGGTTGATTAATACCAATTGTGACCATTATTAGGCCTAGTTGACTTGAAGTGGAGAAAGCAACAATTTTTTTAATATCATTTTGTGTGAGTGCGCAGATTGCTGTAAATAAGGTGGTGATTGCGCCTATACATAAAATAAGCGTTTGGATAAATTTGTTATTTTCTAATAGCGGATAAAATCGGATGAGAAGAAAAATTCCGGCGACAACTATAGTGCTTGAATGAAGGAGTGCTGATACAGGGGTTGGTCCTTCTATTGCTGATGGGAGTCAAGGGTGGAGTCCAAATTGGGCTGATTTACCTGTGGCTGCTAAGAGTAGACCTAGGAGAGGGAGGTTGTTTTGTTCCATGTTTAATATAAAGATTTGTTGAAGTTCTCAGGAGTTAGAATTAAATAAAAATCAGGCTATAGCAAGGATAAATCCAATGTCTCCGATACGGTTATATAGGATGGCTTGTAAGGCGGCTGTGTTGGCGTCGGCTCGTCCATATCATCAACCAATTAATAAAAATGATATAATGCCTACTCCCTCCCACCCAATAAACAGTTGAAAAAGGTTATTGGCTGTGACGAGAATTATTATGGTAATTAAAAATATTAATAAATATTTAAAGAAGCGGTTTATGAAGGGGTCTGAATGTATATATCATATTGAGAATTCTATAATTGATCATGTGACGAATAGGGCAACAGGGATAAATAATATTGAGAAATAATCTAGTTTAAAGCTTAAAGATAGTTTAACTGTTTGGATGGTTATTCAATGTCAGTTTGAGATTACTGCTTCATGGCCATAGTTGATAAAAATTATAGTTGGAATTAGGCTAGTGATGAAAGCATATGAAATAATAGTTTTTACATAATATGGGTATTGGTTGGTTTTGTAGAGTGAGGAGAAAGATATAAATACTGGTAATGCTAACATGAGTAGGGAGGTGATTAGAGTTGAAGTATATAGATTTATTACTTTTATTTGGAGTTGCACCAATTTTTTGGCTCCTAAGGCCAACGGATAACTCCTATCCTTTAAAAGTGTGAGAAAGCCATATTTTTATATATGGTAGCATGAGTTAGCAGTTCTTGCATTCTTTCTCGGTAAATAAGAAGATGTTAGCTTCTGTCATTAGATTCACAATCTAATATTTTTATTAAACTATATTTACAGTACATAGTACCCAAAATTAATTTTGGGTTAATTGATAGAAGTAGAAGTGGGATGATGTGAAGGGCTATGAGGGTATTTTCTCGTGTAAAAGAAGGTTTAATAGTGTTAATATGATGTGTATATTTACCTCGTTGTGTTATGATAAGTATGTAGAGGGAGTATAATGCTGTGATAACTACGTTTAATCCTATTAAAATTATGGTAATATTAGATCAAGAGAAAGATGATAGTATGATAAACAACTCTCCGATAAGATTAATAGTTGGAGGGAGGGCAAGGTTAGTCAGGCTTGCTAATAATCATCATGTGGCTATAAGTGGGAGAATAGTTTGAAGTCCGCGGGCTAAGATTATGGTTCGGCTATGAATGCGTTCATAATTAGTGTTAGCTAAACAGAATAATATTGATGAAGTAAGCCCATGGGCGATTATTAATGCTGTTGCGCCTATGAAGCTTCATGGGGATTGAATGAGAATTGCTACAATGACTAAAGCTATGTGGCTTACGGATGAGTAGGCGATAAGGGATTTCAGGTCTGTTTGTCGTAAGCAGATTGAGCTAGTTATAATTATTCCTCATAGTGAGAGTATAAGGAATGGGTAGGCTATAGTTTCTGTAATAGGGTTAAGTAAAACTGTAATTCGTATTATTCCGTAACCACCTAGTTTAAGTAGAATTGCTGCTAGGACTATTGACCCTGCGATAGGGGCTTCTACATGTGCTTTGGGAAGTCAGAGGTGTAAACCATATATAGGTATTTTAACTAGGAATGCTATTATGCATGCTAGTCATAAGAAGTCATTTGATCAAGAGTTTATAATGTTTGAGGTTAGGAGTTGTGTTAAAGAGAAGTTTAGTGTGCCTGATGAGTTTTGAATATAAATTAATGCTACTAAGAGGGGTAGTGATCCGACTAGAGTGTAAAATAAAAAGTATAGGCCTGCATTCAGTCGTTCTGTTTGATTTCCTCAGCGGGTAATAATAATTAAGGTTGGAACTAAGGTTGCTTCAAACAGAATATAGAATATAATTAACTCTGTGGCGGAAAAGGTTATGATAAGAAAAAATTTGTAAAAGAATAAGTATTGAAATATAAAGTTTTTTTCGGGTTATTGTTTCATTTATCAGATGATGTTGGCTTGCTATTAATATAAGAGGAAGGAGTCATGTCGTTAGAGCTAGGAGTGGTGTGGATAGTGAGTCCGAGAAAGAAGTGAGGGAGAAATAAATGTCGTTGTTATTTGGTTGATTAAAAAGTGGTAGTGTTGTGAGGCTAATTATTAGGCTATATATGGTAATGTTAATTCAGATGAGCTTGTTATTTGATAATCAGGTGAGTGGAATTAGTATAATAGTAGGTATAATGATTTTTAGCATTGGAGGAGATTTAGGTTTTGTACATAGTCTACTCCGTATGTATTGGAGACTATTACTAAAAGAGATAATCCTACGGCAGCTTCACAGGCAGCAAATACTAGTAAGATAATTGGGAGTATACTTGCTAATGTGAAGTGTGAATTAAGTACTATAATTGTTCCTATAATAAAAAGGGTTAATATTATACCTTCAAGGCATAATAGGGAAGATATCAGGTGAGATCGGTATATTAATAATCCTAAAAGAGCCACAATAAATGCTAGGATAATATTTATATGTACTAAAGACATTTAGTAATTATGAAGTAAATCATAGTCTAATGAGTCGAAATCATTTATTTTGTTTAAACTAATTACTATATTCAGTTCATTCTAGTCCTTTTTGTAGTCATTCATAGGCTAAGCTTAATGCTAGAAGGGTAATTAATGCTAAGGATATCGTGATTATAGTATTAATTTGATTTGTTTGGGATGCTCATGGAAGTGGTAAAAGTAGTGCGATTTCTAAATCAAATAAGAGAAATGTAATTGCAACTAAGAAAAATTTTATTGAGAAAGGTAAACGGGCTGATCCTATTGGGTCAAATCCACATTCGTATGGGGTTGCTTTTTCTGCATAGATGTTGAGTTGCGGAAGTCAAAATGCAATTAGAACTAAAATTGAAGATAAGATTATGTTTGTTATTAAGGCTAGTAGTATATTAATTATCCCTTCCTAGGTTATTACCAGGACTAGCTGATTGGAAGTCAGCTGTACTAATTAATACTAAAGGGATATGAGCCTCATCAATAAATAGAGACGTAAAGGAATAGTCATACTACGTCTACGAAATGTCAGTATCAAGCGGCAGCTTCGAATCCGAAATGGTGTTTTGATGTAAAATGGAATTTTAATTGGCGTAGGAAGCATACTATAAGAAATGTAGATCCTACAATTACGTGGAAGCCGTGGAATCCTGTAGCTATAAAAAGGTTGAGCCATAGATTCCATCTGAAATGGTAAATGGGGCTTCATAATACTCAGCGGCTTGTAAGGCTGTAAAATATAAACCAAGTGCAATTGTAATAAATAATGCTTGAATTGTATGTTTTCGGTTTCCTTCTATCAGGCTATGATGTGCTCAAGTAATAGATACTCCTGATGCAAGTAAGACTGATGTATTTAGTAATGGGACTTCAAGTGGATTAAGGGGGTTAATACCTGCTGGTGGTCAGTATCCCCCTAGTTCATGGGTAGGGGCAAGGCTTGAATGGTAGAAGGCTCAGAAGAAACCAGCGAAAAAGAATACTTCAGAGATAATAAAAAGGATTATACCGTAGCGGAGTCCTTTTGGACAATTGGGGTGTGATGGCCTTGAAAAGTTCCTTCACGAACTACATCTCGTCATCATTGATATATTGTAAGTAGGTTGGTTAGTAAACCAATTGATATTAGGATTATAGAGTTAAAGTGAAATCATATTACTAAGCCAGATGTTAATAGTAGTGCTGATAAAGCTCCTATTAGTGGTCATGGGCTGGGATTGACTATGTGATAAGCATGTGTTTGGTGTGTCATTAGGTGTTATCATGGAGATAAAGGCTTACTAGAAGAGTAAAAACGTAAGCTTGAATAAGGGCTACAGCAAATTCAAGAATGGTTAGTATTACTAAGATGATAAAAGTAATGAATGCTGTGATGGGACTAATACCCATAAGTACAAGGGTAGCTCCTCCAATCAGATGAATTAACAGGTGGCCTGCGGTGATGTTTGCTGTTAATCGGACGGCTAATGCTATTGGTTGAATAAATAGACTAATTGTTTCGATAATAATTAGTATTGGGATAAGTGGTAGGGGGTGTTCCTTGTGGTAAAAAATGGGCTAAGGATGCTTTGGTTTTATATCGGAAACCTGTAATTACAGCCCCGGCTCAAAGGGGAATAGCTATTCCTAAGTTTATTGATAGTTGTGTTGTGGGTGTAAATGAGTGTGGTAATAAGCCAAGTAAGTTAGTAGACCCAATAAATATAATTAAAGAAATTAATATTAGAGTTCATGTTTGGCCTTTTTGGTTATGGATTGTTATTATTTGTTTTGATGTTAATTGAATTAACCACTAAGTTGGGAGTGGATACGAAGCGGTTATTAATTAGTCGGTTAAAAGTGGGGAGAGTGCACTAGAAATAAAATA
>JAJIBD010000904.1:0-33515 GCA_021461705.1 Cryptotis parvus | reverse complement strand
TTGTTTAGGGTATTTAGCTGTTAACTAAAATTTCGTAGGTTAAAAGCCTACCAATCTAGATAAGGGTTTAGCTTAATTAAAGTAGTTGATTTGCATTCAGCTGATGTAGGATAAAAGTCTTGCAGCCCTTATTTGTCAGGAATTAAGTAAATTATACCTACTTAGAGCTTTGAAGGCTCTTGGTCTTTGTTAACCTAAATTCCTAGTATAATAAAATTAGTAGTGGGGTTAGTGGTAGTGTTAATGTGGATATAGTAATAAAAGGTGCTATAAGGGGTATATGTTTTGTGCTTTCGAGTTGTCATTTTATTTTATTGTTATTGGTTGTTGGGAATATGGTTAGGGTTGTTGAGTATGCTAGTCGTATATAAAAGAATAGATTTAATAGGGAGAGAATTGCTATAATTGTGGGTAAGATAATGCTATTATTTTTTGTTAATTCTTGAATAATTATTCATTTTGGTAAGAATCCGGTTAGTGGGGGTAGGCCCCCTAGTGATATTATAATTATTAGGATTAGGATTGTAATGATTGGTGTTTTGTTTCATGTGTGTGATAGGGTTAAGGTTGTGGTTGATGAGGAGTAGATAAATAGTATGAAAGTGGAAATTGTTATTATGATATAAATTGTTAGGTTTAGTAATATAATAGAAGGGTCGTAGGCTAAGATAGCTGTTATTCATCCTATGTGGGCAATGGATGAGTAGGCTATGATTTTTCGTAATTGTGTTTGGTTTAGACCTCCTCAGCCTCCGATGAGAATAGATAGGACTGATATTGATATTAAGAGATCTAAGTTGATGGAGGGATAAATTTGATATAGGACTGATAAAGGGGCGATTTTTTGTCATGTTAATAGGATTATACCAGATGTTATAGTAATTCCTTGAGTGACCTCTGGAACTCAAAAGTGAAATGGTGATAATCCAAGTTTTATTGTTAGAGCTAAGGTTATGAGTACGGATGCTGTAGGGTTGGTAATGTTGGTAATGGTTCATTGACCAGAATATAGAAGATTTATAATAATGGCTAATATTAAAATTATTGAGGCAGTGGCTTGAGTTATAAAATATTTTGTAGCGGCTTCTGTTGATCGTGGGTTATAATTTTTTATTAATATTGGAATAATAGCTAGTATGTTTATTTCAAATCCAATTCAAATTATGAATCAGTGGGAGCTTATTATAACAATAGTGGTGCCTATAAAGATGGTAAATAAAATGATAGTTAGGATAATGGGATTAATTAGTAGGGGAAGGTATTAACCGACATTTTCGGGGTATGGGCCCGATAGCTTAATTTAGCTTACCTTACTTAGGATATAGTGTAATGTGGTAGCACGGAGATTTTTGAATTCTCAGGTGTAGGTTCAAGTCCTATGATTCTAGAAATAAGAGGGCTTGAACCTCTATGATTTACTCTATCAAAGTAACTCTTTTGTCAGACATATTTCTTACGTTTGGGGTGGGACACTTGATGTGAAGATAGGCAGGGATACATGTCATATACATAGTGCTAGTGTAAGGGGTAAAAAAGTTTTTTCATAGTAGATGTATTAGTTGGTCGTAACGGAATCGAGGGTATGATGCTCGGACTCATAAGAATGAAATTGTTAGAATAAGGGCTTTTGTAGTGAAATTAATAGAGTAGAGCTCTGGGAAATGATTGTAGTGAAATGCTCCGAAAAATAAAGTAGTAGTTAGAACATTTATTATAATAATATTAGCGTATTCTGCTAGGAAGAATAGTGCGAATGGACCTGCTGCATATTCTACGTTAAATCCTGATACTAATTCTGATTCTCCTTCAGTTAAATCAAATGGGGCTCGATTTGTTTCTGCTAGGGTTGAGATATACCATATTATGGCTAATGGTCATGATGATAAAAAAAGTCATGTATATTCTTGGGTGGTAATGAGGTTGCTTAAGGTAAATGATCCGCTTATAAGAAGAACAGAGAGGAGAATAATGGCTAATGTTACCTCATATGAAATAGTTTGTGCTACGGCTCGTAGGGCTCCGATTAGTGCATATTTTGAGTTTGAAGCTCAACCAGATCATAGGATTGAATAGACTGAAAGACTTGATACGGCTAATATAAATAATACACCTAGGTTTATGTTGATTAGTGGATATGGTATAGGTAGAGGGATTCATATTGTTAGGGCTAGGGTGAGGGCTAGGATGGGGGCTAAGATGAACATAGAGATGGATGAGGTTAGTGGCTTTAATGGTTCTTTTGTGAATAGTTTTACTGCGTCTGCAATTGGTTGTAGTAGACCATATGGTCCTACAATGTTTGGGCCTTTTCGTAGTTGTATGTATCCTAGGACTTTGCGTTCAATTAAGGTTAGGAAGGCTACTGCAAGAAGTACTGGGATAATTATTGTTAGGAGGTTGATTATAAACATGATGTTAGAGAGAGGAATTGAACCTCTGATTATAAAGGTTTAAGTTTTACGCAATTACCGGGCTCTGCCACTCTAACGAAAACCTTGGTCTAAGGTAGTGAGTTGTTGAGTTAATTAAATTGAGATAATATCATTTATTGACTCGAGGGCGCTTGTTTGGGGTAGGCCCTATTTCTCTTGTCCTTTCGTACTGGGAGAAATACAAAATAGATAGAAACCGACCTGGATTACTCCGGTCTGAACTCAGATCACGTAGGACTTTAATCGTTGAACAAACGAACCATTAATAGCTGCTACACCATTAGGATGTCCTGATCCAACATCGAGGTCGTAAACCCTATTGTCGATAGGGACTCTAGAATAGGATTGCGCTGTTATCCCTAGGGTAACTTATTCCGTTGATCAGTTAGACTGGATCAATTAAGTGTGTAGTACTTTGACTTGTTAGTCTTGGTAGAAATTCTCGGAGGTTGTTTTATGCTCCGAGGTCACCCCCAACCAAAATTTTCTATCCAGTTAGAATTAAGTGTTATTCCTATGTGGGTTGTTGGTTATTCTATTGGAGTAGATAAATTAAAGCTCCATAGGGTCTTCTCGTCTAATTTTTATATTCCCGCCTCTTCACGGGAAGGTCAATTTCACTGATTGGAAGTAAGAGACAGTTAAACCCTCGTGTGGCCATTCATACAAGTCCCTAATTAAGGAACAAATGATTATGCTACCTTTGCACGGTCAGGATACCGCGGCCGTTAAACAAATGTCACTGGGCAGGCAGTGCCTCTAATACTAGTAATGCTAGAGGTGATGTTTTTGGTAAACAGGCGGGGTTTGTGTTTGCCGAGTTCCTTTTACTTCTTTTAATCTTTCCTTGAGTGCACACCTGTGTTGGATTAACGGTAAAAAAATAAATATTTTATTATAGGTTAAATTTATTTGGCCGTTAAATATCAGTTAAGTATTTGTTCTGATATACGCTTGTGCTTGGAGATTTAAATCTTGTTACTCATATTAACAGTATTGCTTCTATATTGATATAGATTAGTCCAGTGTAGAGTTAGGAGTTTGAGTGTATTTATTGTATTTAGTTAAGTATAGTTTGTTGAGCTTGAACGCTTTCTTAATTGATGGCTGCTTTTAGGCCAACTATGGTTGTTAGTTTATGCTTACTCTCTAGTGAAGGTTGTGTCCTATTTCCAAAGGGCTGTACCCCTTTGGATTAACAGTTAAATTTACATATAATTTTTAAGGTTATGTGGTAAATTTAAAGTTGAACTAAAATTCTTATCTGGACAACCAGCTATCACCAGGCTCGGTAGGCTTTTCACCTCTATCCATAAATCTTCTCACTATTTTGCCACATAGATGAGTTTGCTCTTTCGGCTGTTTGTGGATAGCTCGTCTGGTTTCGGGGTTTCTAACTTCAGGTCTCTTTGCTAGGATAATTCTAGTTAATTCATTATGCAAAAGGTACAAGGGTTAATCTTTGCTGTTTTGTACTCTTAATATTTCTTTCACTCGTTCCCTTACGGTACTTTTTCTATAGCGCCAAAATAAAATTTCTATCTCCTATACTATTATTGTGATAAATGTTTTGTTTATATTTAATGAAATGTTTAGACATGTTGCTTAATGTTTGGGCTAGCTTTAGTTCAAAGTGGTCAGTATCAATTGAAATCTTCTGGGTGTAAACCAGATGCTTTTTTTAAGCTACACTTTGATTCATCCAAGCACACTTTCCAGTATGCTTACCTTGTTACGACTTATCTCCTCTAATATTAATTTATTTGGGATTAGAAATCAGTAATATTTTGAATACTTGAGGAGGGTGACGGGCGGTGTGTGCGTGCTTCATGGCCTGGTTCAGTTAAGCACTCTATTCTTAACTTACTACTAAATCCTCCTTTGGTTTCTAATTTCATAGAAACTTTCGTATATTCTAGTAATAGAAAATGTAGCCCATTTCTTCCCATCTCATTAGCTACACCTTGACCTAACGTTTTTATGTAAAATACTTAAGCTTACTACTCCTCCTTTTAAGGGTTTGCTGAAGATGGCGGTATATAGGCTGAATTAGCAAGGGATGGTGAGGTTTATCGGGGTGTATCGATTATAGAACAGGCTCCTCTAGATGGATATAAAGCACCGCCAAGTCCTTTGAGTTTTAAGCTATTGCTAGTAGTCCTCTGGCGAGTATTTTTGTTAATTTAATTACCTAAGTTTAGGGCTAAGCATAGTGGGGTATCTAATCCCAGTTTGGGTCTTAGCTATCGTGTAATCAGAGGTAATAAAGTCACTTTCGTGGTTTATTTTAAACTTAACTGTTGCTTTCTACAGCCTAGTTAGGTTTTATCTTTATTTTGTTTTAGGGTTCTTTAACACGCTTTACGCCGTTGCCTATTAATTTGGGTTAATCGTATGACCGCGGTGGCTGGCACGAAATTTACCAACCCTAAAGGATTAGCATAACTTAGTCGAACTTTCGTTCATTGCTTAATTTTTATCACTGCTGTTTCCCGTGGGGGTGTGGCTAAGCAAGGTGTGGTTAGCTACTCATAATATGAGTGTACTTGATACCTACTCCTTTTAATCTTGTAATATGATTTAGAGGGTATTCTCACAGGGGTGCGGATACTTGCATGTGTAAATTTGCTAATAATTAATAGGAAGGCTGGGACCAAACCTTTAGATGTTTATGGAGTCGTAAAGACTCATCTAAGCATTTTCAGTGCTTTGCTTTAGTAATGTTAAGCTACATGAACTGGTTAAATAAGAAAATAATTTCTATAGAGTGAAATATTCTGTATTGAAGTTATTGTTTAGTAGATTTTAGTATATTAATAAGTGAGGGTGGGTTATAAAAAACTCATCTCTATAGAAAGATTGATTAGTAGTGGGATTAGAGGTGTAATGGATGAAAATAAAATTAATAAAAAGTTAAATTTAATTACTATTATTGCTTTTCTTGTTTTTGGGGTTTGGCAAGAGTTAAAAAGTTGATGGTAGTAGAATTTAACGGGGGGTAAGGGGTTTGCCTTAATAACTTTTGGATAAAAATCGATACGTGCGTATGCGTATGCGTATGCGTATGCGTATGCGTATGTATGTATGCGTATGCGTATGCGTATGCGTATGCGTATGCGTATGCGTATGCGTATGCGTATGCGTATGCGTATGCGTATGCGTATGCGTATGCGTATGCGTATGCGTATGCGTATGCGTATGCGTATGCGTATGCGTATGCGTATGCGTATGCGTATGCGTATGCGTATGCGTATGCGTATGCGTATGCATGCGTATGCGTATGCGTATGCGTATGCGTATGCGTATGCGTATGCGTATGCGTATGCGTACTGCGTGGTACGTGACCCGGGGAATAAATATAGGTATGTCCTGTAACCATTAACTTATATATCTACACCTTAATAAATTTGCTAATACTTGCTTAATCTTTTACCGTACTGATTCCAGATTAAAGCTTGATGATATGTCCTGTTACCATAGACTAAACTTTTCGGCCCCCATAGAGGATAAGCCCAGCTACAGATCTGTTGGAGAAGTTAAATGTTAGCTGAGTCATAGCAAGCTCCCCAAAAAAAAAATCCTACCAAAGGCATGAAATCACAGTTATGTGTCGGCATGGGCTGATTAGTAATTAATCCATCGTGATGTCTTATTTAAGAGGAAAGAGTGGGCGATTTTAGGTGAGATGGTCCTGAAGTAAGAACCAGATGCCAGTTAAAGTGTGAGAAATAGAAACCCCCAAGTGTTATGGGCCCGGAGCGAGAAGAGGTATACTGCTCGCAAGGGTTGCTGGTTTCACGTGAGTTGGTGATTAATAAATAACCTAATGGCTGTGATATGCTAGTTGTTTTGGACTTGTTTAATTATATGTGCTATGTACGTCTACATATATATGTATTATGTAATATTAAGCATGTTATGTACTTGCTTATATGAATGTGGATAATAATTTAATGTACGATATACATAATTATGTATAATGTAATATTAAACATAATATATACTTGCTTATATGAATGTGGATAATAATTTAATGTACGATATACATAATTATGTATAATGTAATATTAAACATAATATATACTTGCTTATATGAATGTGGATAATAATTTAATGTACGATATACATAATTATGTATAATGTAATATTAAACATAATATATACTTGCTTATATGAATGTGGATAATAATTTAATGTACGATATACATAATTATGTATAATGTAATATTAAACATAATATATACTTGCTTATATGAATGTGGATAATAATTTAATGTACGATATACATAATTATGTATAATGTAATATTAAACATAATATATACTTGCTTATATGAATGTGGATGTGATTAATGCACGTATAGACATCGTTGGGGTTTGTGTAGGCATGTTTGATGTATTATGTTTGTTAAGTGTCTTGTATTGTGGGATTAAATGTAGTGTGTGGTGATGTGAAGTTGGTTAGTTTTTTGGTAATGTTATATTTTGTTGGTATATATATATATACATGTGAACGTTAGGTTTGATACATGGTATTAGTAAAAGTTAAGTATATAGAATACGTTAGGTTGGGATCATTGGGTAATGTGTTATGTGATTATTTGATATGTTAAGGGATGTTTGTAGAATTTGGTAATCTATAGTATATGGGTTATTTCAAGGAATAGTTTAAGATAGAATATCAGCTTTGGGTGTTGATGGTGGGGCTAATGCTTCTTCCTTGATGTCTTAGGGAGATTTGGGTCTCCATCTCTGGTTTACAAGACCAGTATAATAATTATATTACTAAGGCTCTTCATTTTAATAAATTATTTTCAAGTAGGCTTGTGATTGGTATAATAACTAAGAGTAATATAAAGTACAAGATGGA
The DNA here is from genome assembly GCA_021461705.1 of Cryptotis parvus. NCBI lineage: Eukaryota > Metazoa > Chordata > Mammalia > Eulipotyphla > Soricidae > Cryptotis > Cryptotis parvus. The sequence continues at coordinate 26,214 of JAJIBD010000904.1, read as the reverse complement.
TGCTAGCTGACCAATAATGATGAATGGGTGTTCGACGGGCTGTCCTCCGATTCATGTTAGAGTAAGGAGGTCAGCTACTAAAATTCAGAATAAGCATTGGCTTAATGGTCGAAATATTATGCTTCGTTGTTTGGAAGTGTGAAGTAAGGGAATAAAAGCTAGAATTAGGATAGATAGGACTAGGGCTAGTACTCCACCTAATTTGTTGGGAATAGATCGTAGAATAGCGTAAGCGAATAGGAAGTATCACTCTGGCTTAATATGGGGTGGTGTATTAAGGGGATTAGCTGGTGTATAATTATCTGGGTCTCCTAGTAAGTCTGGAGAGAATAGTACTAAGCATGTTAGTACTAGGATTAGGAGAAGAATTCCTAGGATGTCTTTAATTGTATAATAAGGGTGAAATGGAATTTTATCGGCGTCTGATGGCAGTCCTGATGGGTTATTTGAGCCTGTTTCGTGGAGAAAAAGAAGATGGACTCCGGCGAGGGCAGCGATTACAAATGGGAGAATAAAGTGGAAAGCGAAGAATCGAGTAAGGGTTGCTTTGTCTACTGAAAAGCCACCTCAGATTCATTGAACTAAGTCAGATCCAATATAAGGGATTGCTGAGAGTAAATTGGTAATAACAGTAGCGCCTCAAAATGATATTTGTCCTCATGGGAGGACGTATCCTATAAAGGCAGTAGCTATTACTGCGAATAAGAGTAAGACCCCAATATTTCATGTCTCTATAAATATATATGATCCGTAGTATAGGCCTCGTCCAACATGCAGAAATAAGCAGATGAAGAACATGGATGCTCCGTTTGCGTGTAAATATCGGATTAGTCAACCATAATTTACGTCTCGGCAGATATGGGTTACAGATGAGAAAGCGGTTATTGTGTCAGATGTATAATGTATGGCTAGAAATAGACCTGTTAAGATTTGGATAATTAAGCAGATGCCTAGTAAAGAGCCGAAATTTCATCATGATGAGATGTTGGATGGGGTGGGAAGGTCAATAAATGAGCTGTTGATGATTTTTATAAGTGGATGGGTTTTTCGGATGTTTGTCATTTCTGTTTCTATAGTTGAATAACAACGATGATTTTTCATGTCATAAGTCATGGTTAGACTCCATGTGGAAATTATGATGACATATATTGTTACTATTTTAAGTACTATTTTTGTAGTTAGTTTCGTAGGTTTTTCTTCAAAACCTTCTCCTATTTATGGGGGTGTGGGTTTAATTATTAGTGGTGGTGTTGGTTGTGGGATTGTGTTAAATTATGGTGGATCTTTTTTAGGGTTAATGGTATTCTTGATTTATTTGGGGGATGTTAGTGGTGTTTGGTTATACTACAGCTATAGCTATGGAGGAATACCCTGAGGTTTGGGTATCTAATTATACAGTATTGTTTACGTTTTTATCAGGGTTGATGGGTGAGAGTATGTTAATTGCTTACTTGTTGTTGGAGGATGAAGATTTGAAATTTGAAATTGTTTTAAATTTTAATGGAGAGGGTGATTGAGTAATTTATGATACAGGGGATTCAGGGTTTTTAGTGAAGAGTATATAGGAATTGCTGCTCTTTATAGTTATGGGTTTTGATTAGCTATTGTGTCTGGGTGATCATTAGTTACATGTATTGTTGTTATTATAGAAATTACTCGTGGAAATTAAATAAGAGTAGGCTTACAAGTAGTGTGATGAGAAATGATAGGAAGTATAATTTAATAAGTCCTTTTTGATTTGATACTATAATAGAGGATTTAGCTTGGAAATTTGAGATTGATTTGGGTAAGATAGTCTCTATTCAAGTTAGGTCTAATAATATAGAGGAGAATTTTTGGCTTATTAGTAGGCTGGTTGATGGTAGTAAGCGGTGAATAATAGTTGGAAAATAGCCTAGCATGTTAGAGAATTTATGATAATTGTGTGGTTGTGGGAGTATGAGATTTTGTGTTATAAGATTTAGTTCTATTGCTAGGGCAAATCCTGTTAGGGTGACAATTAAGGCTGTGAGTTTTAGATAAGATGGCATAGTCATCTGGGGGATGGTTATAGGGGTAATGTTATATGAGATAATGAAACCGGCAAAAATACTTCCGATTAAAAGACGTTTAATAGAGTTTATGAGTAGTGGATTGTTTTCATTGATTAGGATAAGAGTGGGGCATCGTGGTTGTCCTAGCAGTGAGAAGTAAAGGATTCGTGTACTATAAACAGCAGTGAGGGAGGTTGCGATTAGTGTGATAAGTAGGGCTCAGGCGTTGGTATACGACGTGTTGGCGGTTTCGATGATTAGGTCTTTGGAATAGAATCCTGTTAGGAAAGGAGTTCCTGTTAATGCGAGACTTCCAACAATTAGGGATGTGGTGGTAAATGGCAGGGCTTTAAATAGACCTCCTATTTTTCGAATATCTTGTTCATCGTTAAGGTTATGGATGATGGATCCAGAGCATATAAATAATATGGCTTTGAAAAATGCGTGTGTGCAAATGTGAAGGAATGCAAGGTGTGGTTGATTAATACCAATTGTGACCATTATTAGGCCTAGTTGACTTGAAGTGGAGAAAGCAACAATTTTTTTAATATCATTTTGTGTGAGTGCGCAGATTGCTGTAAATAAGGTGGTGATTGCGCCTATACATAAAATAAGCGTTTGGATAAATTTGTTATTTTCTAATAGCGGATAAAATCGGATGAGAAGAAAAATTCCGGCGACAACTATAGTGCTTGAATGAAGGAGTGCTGATACAGGGGTTGGTCCTTCTATTGCTGATGGGAGTCAAGGGTGGAGTCCAAATTGGGCTGATTTACCTGTGGCTGCTAAGAGTAGACCTAGGAGAGGGAGGTTGTTTTGTTCCATGTTTAATATAAAGATTTGTTGAAGTTCTCAGGAGTTAGAATTAAATAAAAATCAGGCTATAGCAAGGATAAATCCAATGTCTCCGATACGGTTATATAGGATGGCTTGTAAGGCGGCTGTGTTGGCGTCGGCTCGTCCATATCATCAACCAATTAATAAAAATGATATAATGCCTACTCCCTCCCACCCAATAAACAGTTGAAAAAGGTTATTGGCTGTGACGAGAATTATTATGGTAATTAAAAATATTAATAAATATTTAAAGAAGCGGTTTATGAAGGGGTCTGAATGTATATATCATATTGAGAATTCTATAATTGATCATGTGACGAATAGGGCAACAGGGATAAATAATATTGAGAAATAATCTAGTTTAAAGCTTAAAGATAGTTTAACTGTTTGGATGGTTATTCAATGTCAGTTTGAGATTACTGCTTCATGGCCATAGTTGATAAAAATTATAGTTGGAATTAGGCTAGTGATGAAAGCATATGAAATAATAGTTTTTACATAATATGGGTATTGGTTGGTTTTGTAGAGTGAGGAGAAAGATATAAATACTGGTAATGCTAACATGAGTAGGGAGGTGATTAGAGTTGAAGTATATAGATTTATTACTTTTATTTGGAGTTGCACCAATTTTTTGGCTCCTAAGGCCAACGGATAACTCCTATCCTTTAAAAGTGTGAGAAAGCCATATTTTTATATATGGTAGCATGAGTTAGCAGTTCTTGCATTCTTTCTCGGTAAATAAGAAGATGTTAGCTTCTGTCATTAGATTCACAATCTAATATTTTTATTAAACTATATTTACAGTACATAGTACCCAAAATTAATTTTGGGTTAATTGATAGAAGTAGAAGTGGGATGATGTGAAGGGCTATGAGGGTATTTTCTCGTGTAAAAGAAGGTTTAATAGTGTTAATATGATGTGTATATTTACCTCGTTGTGTTATGATAAGTATGTAGAGGGAGTATAATGCTGTGATAACTACGTTTAATCCTATTAAAATTATGGTAATATTAGATCAAGAGAAAGATGATAGTATGATAAACAACTCTCCGATAAGATTAATAGTTGGAGGGAGGGCAAGGTTAGTCAGGCTTGCTAATAATCATCATGTGGCTATAAGTGGGAGAATAGTTTGAAGTCCGCGGGCTAAGATTATGGTTCGGCTATGAATGCGTTCATAATTAGTGTTAGCTAAACAGAATAATATTGATGAAGTAAGCCCATGGGCGATTATTAATGCTGTTGCGCCTATGAAGCTTCATGGGGATTGAATGAGAATTGCTACAATGACTAAAGCTATGTGGCTTACGGATGAGTAGGCGATAAGGGATTTCAGGTCTGTTTGTCGTAAGCAGATTGAGCTAGTTATAATTATTCCTCATAGTGAGAGTATAAGGAATGGGTAGGCTATAGTTTCTGTAATAGGGTTAAGTAAAACTGTAATTCGTATTATTCCGTAACCACCTAGTTTAAGTAGAATTGCTGCTAGGACTATTGACCCTGCGATAGGGGCTTCTACATGTGCTTTGGGAAGTCAGAGGTGTAAACCATATATAGGTATTTTAACTAGGAATGCTATTATGCATGCTAGTCATAAGAAGTCATTTGATCAAGAGTTTATAATGTTTGAGGTTAGGAGTTGTGTTAAAGAGAAGTTTAGTGTGCCTGATGAGTTTTGAATATAAATTAATGCTACTAAGAGGGGTAGTGATCCGACTAGAGTGTAAAATAAAAAGTATAGGCCTGCATTCAGTCGTTCTGTTTGATTTCCTCAGCGGGTAATAATAATTAAGGTTGGAACTAAGGTTGCTTCAAACAGAATATAGAATATAATTAACTCTGTGGCGGAAAAGGTTATGATAAGAAAAAATTTGTAAAAGAATAAGTATTGAAATATAAAGTTTTTTTCGGGTTATTGTTTCATTTATCAGATGATGTTGGCTTGCTATTAATATAAGAGGAAGGAGTCATGTCGTTAGAGCTAGGAGTGGTGTGGATAGTGAGTCCGAGAAAGAAGTGAGGGAGAAATAAATGTCGTTGTTATTTGGTTGATTAAAAAGTGGTAGTGTTGTGAGGCTAATTATTAGGCTATATATGGTAATGTTAATTCAGATGAGCTTGTTATTTGATAATCAGGTGAGTGGAATTAGTATAATAGTAGGTATAATGATTTTTAGCATTGGAGGAGATTTAGGTTTTGTACATAGTCTACTCCGTATGTATTGGAGACTATTACTAAAAGAGATAATCCTACGGCAGCTTCACAGGCAGCAAATACTAGTAAGATAATTGGGAGTATACTTGCTAATGTGAAGTGTGAATTAAGTACTATAATTGTTCCTATAATAAAAAGGGTTAATATTATACCTTCAAGGCATAATAGGGAAGATATCAGGTGAGATCGGTATATTAATAATCCTAAAAGAGCCACAATAAATGCTAGGATAATATTTATATGTACTAAAGACATTTAGTAATTATGAAGTAAATCATAGTCTAATGAGTCGAAATCATTTATTTTGTTTAAACTAATTACTATATTCAGTTCATTCTAGTCCTTTTTGTAGTCATTCATAGGCTAAGCTTAATGCTAGAAGGGTAATTAATGCTAAGGATATCGTGATTATAGTATTAATTTGATTTGTTTGGGATGCTCATGGAAGTGGTAAAAGTAGTGCGATTTCTAAATCAAATAAGAGAAATGTAATTGCAACTAAGAAAAATTTTATTGAGAAAGGTAAACGGGCTGATCCTATTGGGTCAAATCCACATTCGTATGGGGTTGCTTTTTCTGCATAGATGTTGAGTTGCGGAAGTCAAAATGCAATTAGAACTAAAATTGAAGATAAGATTATGTTTGTTATTAAGGCTAGTAGTATATTAATTATCCCTTCCTAGGTTATTACCAGGACTAGCTGATTGGAAGTCAGCTGTACTAATTAATACTAAAGGGATATGAGCCTCATCAATAAATAGAGACGTAAAGGAATAGTCATACTACGTCTACGAAATGTCAGTATCAAGCGGCAGCTTCGAATCCGAAATGGTGTTTTGATGTAAAATGGAATTTTAATTGGCGTAGGAAGCATACTATAAGAAATGTAGATCCTACAATTACGTGGAAGCCGTGGAATCCTGTAGCTATAAAAAAGGTTGAGCCATAGATTCCATCTGAAATGGTAAATGGGGCTTCATAATACTCAGCGGCTTGTAAGGCTGTAAAATATAAACCAAGTGCAATTGTAATAAATAATGCTTGAATTGTATGTTTTCGGTTTCCTTCTATCAGGCTATGATGTGCTCAAGTAATAGATACTCCTGATGCAAGTAAGACTGATGTATTTAGTAATGGGACTTCAAGTGGATTAAGGGGGTTAATACCTGCTGGTGGTCAGTATCCCCCTAGTTCATGGGTAGGGGCAAGGCTTGAATGGTAGAAGGCTCAGAAGAAACCAGCGAAAAAGAATACTTCAGAGATAATAAAAAGGATTATACCGTAGCGGAGTCCTTTTTGGACAATTGGGGTGTGATGGCCTTGAAAAGTTCCTTCACGAACTACATCTCGTCATCATTGATATATTGTAAGTAGGTTGGTTAGTAAACCAATTGATATTAGGATTATAGAGTTAAAGTGAAATCATATTACTAAGCCAGATGTTAATAGTAGTGCTGATAAAGCTCCTATTAGTGGTCATGGGCTGGGATTGACTATGTGATAAGCATGTGTTTGGTGTGTCATTAGGTGTTATCATGGAGATAAAGGCTTACTAGAAGAGTAAAAACGTAAGCTTGAATAAGGGCTACAGCAAATTCAAGAATGGTTAGTATTACTAAGATGATAAAAGTAATGAATGCTGTGATGGGACTAATACCCATAAGTACAAGGGTAGCTCCTCCAATCAGATGAATTAACAGGTGGCCTGCGGTGATGTTTGCTGTTAATCGGACGGCTAATGCTATTGGTTGAATAAATAGACTAATTGTTTCGATAATAATTAGTATTGGGATAAGTGGTAGGGGTGTTCCTTGTGGTAAAAAATGGGCTAAGGATGCTTTGGTTTTATATCGGAAACCTGTAATTACAGCCCCGGCTCAAAGGGGAATAGCTATTCCTAAGTTTATTGATAGTTGTGTTGTGGGTGTAAATGAGTGTGGTAATAAGCCAAGTAAGTTAGTAGACCCAATAAATATAATTAAAGAAATTAATATTAGAGTTCATGTTTGGCCTTTTTGGTTATGGATTGTTATTATTTGTTTTGATGTTAATTGAATTAACCACTGTTGGAGTGATACGAAGCGGTTATTAATTAGTCGGTTGGGGGTGGGGAATATGATGCTAGGAAATAAAATAATAAGAATAACAATAGGTAAACCTATTATTGTTGGGGTAGCGAAAGAGGCGAATAAATTTTCGTTCATTTTGTTTCTCAAGGATTATTGTGTTTAAGTGTTTTAAGTGATTTAAGTTCAGGGTTTATAGGATAAATAAATTTTGAGATTTTTAATTGGAAAACAATAAATAAAGTTAAAATTATAGATACAATTGTAATAAATCATGTTGAGGTATCAAGTTGTGGCATGTCATCAAGGAGAGGGTGGGGACTCTCAATCTTTAACTTAAAAGGTTAATGCTTAATTAGCTTCTTGATGAAATTATAATATAGAGGAAGATCATTTTTCGAAAGTCTTAAGTGGAACTAATTCAAGTACAATAGGTATAAAGCTGTGGTTAGAGCCGCAGATTTCAGAGCATTGACCATAATACAAACCAGGTCGAGTGGCTAGTAGTGTTGTTTGGTTAAGGCGTCCTGGAATGGCATCGGTTTTTAATCCTAGTGAAGGAACGGCTCATGAATGAAGAACGTCTTCTGATGTAATTAATACTCGGACTGTTATCTCTATTGGGAGAACTGCTCGGTTGTCTACTTCTAGTAGGCGTAGATCACCTGGTTTTAAATCAGCTGTTGGGATTATGTAAGAATCAAAGTTTAGTTCGTCGTAATCAGTGTACTCATAGCTTCAATATCATTGATGGCCAACTGTTTTTACGGTAAGAGTTGGGTTGTTAATTTCGTCTATTATATAGAGGATTCGTAGAGAGGGGAGTGCAATTAAGATAAGAATGATTGCTGGGAGAATTGTTCAAATTGTTTCTACAGCTTGGGCATCTATTGTGTTTGTGTGTGTTAATTTTGTTGTTAACATTGAGGAAATAATATATAAGACTAATGAGCTAATAAGAAAGACAATTATAAGAGCATGGTCGTGAAAATTGGTTAATTCTTCTATAATTGGAGAGGTTGCGTCTTGTAGACCTAGTTGGAATGGATATGGCATGGAGATATACAAGGTTTTCACTTGTAATATAACTTTGACAAAGTTATGTAATGTTTTACTAATACCTCATTATTGAGAAAGACATAGTGGTTATGAGGTTGGCTTGAAACCAATTTTTGGGGGTTCGATTCCTTCCTTTCTTAAATTATTTGGAGTTTACGTAAACAGGTTCTTCGAATGTATGGAATGGTGGAGGGCATCCGTAAAGTCACTCAATATTAGTAGTTGTTAATTCAACTGATGTAACCTCTCGTTTAGAAGCAAATGCTTCTCAAATTATAAATACTATTACTACGACGGCTGTTAGTGAAATAAATGATCCTATAGAAGATACTGTATTTCATGCTGTGTAGGCGTCTGGATAATCAGAATAGCGTCGGGGTATTCCTGATAGGCCTAGAAAGTGTTGAGGGAAAAATGTTATGTTTACTCCTACAAACATGATAGCGAAGTGGATTTTTGCTCAGGTAGAGCTTAGGGTATAACCTGTAAAGAGGGGGAATCAATGGACAAATCCTGCAATAATTGCAAAGACAGCTCCCATTGATAATACATAATGGAAGTGGGCTACTACATAATAAGTATCGTGGAGTACGATATCAAGAGATGAGTTGGCTAAAACAATACCTGTTAGTCCACCTACTGTGAAGAGAAAAATAAAGCCTAGTGCTCATAGTATTGCTGGAGATCATTTAATATTTCCGCCATGTAGAGTAGCTAGTCAACTAAATACTTTTACTCCGGTTGGAATAGCAATAATTATGGTTGCTGATGTAAAATAGGCTCGTGTATCAACGTCAAGTCCTACTGTAAATATATGGTGGGCTCATACAATAAAGCCTAGGAACCCAATTGATATTATCGCTCATACCATTCCCATATAACCAAATGGTTCTTTTTTTCCAGAGTAATAAGTGACGACGTGGGAGATAATACCAAATCCGGGAAGAATTAAGATATAAACTTCAGGGTGTCCAAAGAATCAGAATAAGTGTTGGTAAAGGATAGGATCACCACCCCCGGCAGGATCAAAGAAAGTTGTGTTAAGGTTGCGGTCAGTAAGTAATATTGTAATACCAGCGGCAAGAACTGGAAGTGATAGGAGTAGAAGAACTGCAGTAATTAGGACTGATCAGACGAATAATGGGGTTTGATATTGTGACATGGCTGGTGGTTTTATATTAATAATAGTTGTGATAAAATTAATTGACCCAAGAATCGAGGAAACTCCTGCCAAATGTAAAGAAAAAATTGCAAGGTCTACAGAGGCTCCTGCATGTGCGAGATTTCCGGCTAGAGGGGGTAAACGGTTCAACCGGTTCCTGCTCCGGCTTCAACAGTTGATGAGGCAAGTAGAAGTAGGAATGAAGGTGGCAGTAACCAGAAACTTATATTATTTATTCGTGGAAAAGCTATATCAGGGGCTCCAATTATTAAGGGAATTAATCAATTGCCAAAGCCTCCTAATATAATAGGTATAACTATAAAGAAAATTATTACGAAAGCATGGGCGGTGACGATAACATTATAGATTTGATCATCACCTAGTAGGGCGCCTGGTTGTCCGAGCTCTGCTCGAATTAAAATACTTAGGGCGGTTCCTACTATACCAGCTCAGGCACCAAATACCATATATAGAGTACCGATGTCTTTGTGGTTGGTAGAAAATAATCAACGTGTAATGAACATAGGTAAAATGGCTGAGGAAAGTATTAGACTGTAAATCTAAAGATAGGGGTTTAAGTCCCCTTTTACCAAGCCCTGTGGTGAACAATCATATTGAATTGCAAATTCAAAGAAGCAGCTTCAATTCTGCCGGGGCTTCTCCCGCCTTTTTTTTTTTTTTCAAGGCGGGAGAAGTAGATTGAAGCCAGTTGTTTAGGGTATTTAGCTGTTAACTAAAATTTCGTAGGTTAAAAGCCTACCAATCTAGATAAGGGTTTAGCTTAATTAAAGTAGTTGATTTGCATTCAGCTGATGTAGGATAAAGTCTTGCAGCCCTTATTTGTCAGGAATTAAGTAAATTATACCTACTTAGAGCTTTGAAGGCTCTTGGTCTTTGTTAACCTAAATTCCTAGTATAATAAAATTAGTAGTGGGGTTAGTGGTAGTGTTAATGTGGATATAGTAATAAAAGGTGCTATAAGGGGTATATGTTTTGTGCTTTCGAGTTGTCATTTTATTTTATTGTTATTGGTTGTTGGGAATATGGTTAGGGTTGTTGAGTATGCTAGTCGTATATAAAAGAATAGATTTAATAGGGAGAGAATTGCTATAATTGTGGGTAAGATAATGCTATTATTTTTTGTTAATTCTTGAATAATTATTCATTTTGGTAAGAATCCGGTTAGTGGGGGTAGGCCCCCTAGTGATATTATAATTATTAGGATTAGGATTGTAATGATTGGTGTTTTGTTTCATGTGTGTGATAGGGTTAAGGTTGTGGTTGATGAGGAGTAGATAAATAGTATGAAAGTGGAAATTGTTATTATGATATAAATTGTTAGGTTTAGTAATATAATAGAAGGGTCGTAGGCTAAGATAGCTGTTATTCATCCTATGTGGGCAATGGATGAGTAGGCTATGATTTTTCGTAATTGTGTTTGGTTTAGACCTCCTCAGCCTCCGATGAGAATAGATAGGACTGATATTGATATTAAGAGATCTAAGTTGATGGAGGGATAAATTTGATATAGGACTGATAAAGGGGCGATTTTTTGTCATGTTAATAGGATTATACCAGATGTTATAGTAATTCCTTGAGTGACCTCTGGAACTCAAAAGTGAAATGGTGATAATCCAAGTTTTATTGTTAGAGCTAAGGTTATGAGTACGGATGCTGTAGGGTTGGTAATGTTGGTAATGGTTCATTGACCAGAATATAGAAGATTTATAATAATGGCTAATATTAAAATTATTGAGGCAGTGGCTTGAGTTATAAAATATTTTGTAGCGGCTTCTGTTGATCGTGGGTTATAATTTTTTATTAATATTGGAATAATAGCTAGTATGTTTATTTCAAATCCAATTCAAATTATGAATCAGTGGGAGCTTATTATAACAATAGTGGTGCCTATAAAGATGGTAAATAAAATGATAGTTAGGATAATGGGATTAATTAGTAGGGGAAGGTATTAACCGACATTTTCGGGGTATGGGCCCGATAGCTTAATTTAGCTTACCTTACTTAGGATATAGTGTAATGTGGTAGCACGGAGATTTTTGAATTCTCAGGTGTAGGTTCAAGTCCTATGATTCTAGAAATAAGAGGGCTTGAACCTCTATGATTTACTCTATCAAAGTAACTCTTTTGTCAGACATATTTCTTACGTTTGGGGTGGGACACTTGATGTGAAGATAGGCAGGGATACATGTCATATACATAGTGCTAGTGTAAGGGGTAAAAAGTTTTTTCATAGTAGATGTATTAGTTGGTCGTAACGGAATCGAGGGTATGATGCTCGGACTCATAAGAATGAAATTGTTAGAATAAGGGCTTTTGTAGTGAAATTAATAGAGTAGAGCTCTGGGAAATGATTGTAGTGAAATGCTCCGAAAAATAAAGTAGTAGTTAGAACATTTATTATAATAATATTAGCGTATTCTGCTAGGAAGAATAGTGCGAATGGACCTGCTGCATATTCTACGTTAAATCCTGATACTAATTCTGATTCTCCTTCAGTTAAATCAAATGGGGCTCGATTTGTTTCTGCTAGGGTTGAGATATACCATATTATGGCTAATGGTCATGATGATAAAAAAAAGTCATGTATATTCTTGGGTGGTAATGAGGTTGCTTAAGGTAAATGATCCGCTTATAAGAAGAACAGAGAGGAGAATAATGGCTAATGTTACCTCATATGAAATAGTTTGTGCTACGGCTCGTAGGGCTCCGATTAGTGCATATTTTGAGTTTGAAGCTCAACCAGATCATAGGATTGAATAGACTGAAAGACTTGATACGGCTAATATAAATAATACACCTAGGTTTATGTTGATTAGTGGATATGGTATAGGTAGAGGGATTCATATTGTTAGGGCTAGGGTGAGGGCTAGGATGGGGGCTAAGATGAACATAGAGATGGATGAGGTTAGTGGCTTTAATGGTTCTTTTGTGAATAGTTTTACTGCGTCTGCAATTGGTTGTAGTAGACCATATGGTCCTACAATGTTTGGGCCTTTTCGTAGTTGTATGTATCCTAGGACTTTGCGTTCAATTAAGGTTAGGAAGGCTACTGCAAGAAGTACTGGGATAATTATTGTTAGGAGGTTGATTATAAACATGATGTTAGAGAGAGGAATTGAACCTCTGATTATAAAGGTTTAAGTTTTACGCAATTACCGGGCTCTGCCACTCTAACGAAAACCTTGGTCTAAGGTAGTGAGTTGTTGAGTTAATTAAATTGAGATAATATCATTTATTGACTCGAGGGCGCTTGTTTGGGGTAGGCCCTATTTCTCTTGTCCTTTCGTACTGGGAGAAATACAAAATAGATAGAAACCGACCTGGATTACTCCGGTCTGAACTCAGATCACGTAGGACTTTAATCGTTGAACAAACGAACCATTAATAGCTGCTACACCATTAGGATGTCCTGATCCAACATCGAGGTCGTAAACCCTATTGTCGATAGGGACTCTAGAATAGGATTGCGCTGTTATCCCTAGGGTAACTTATTCCGTTGATCAGTTAGACTGGATCAATTAAGTGTGTAGTACTTTGACTTGTTAGTCTTGGTAGAAATTCTCGGAGGTTGTTTTATGCTCCGAGGTCACCCCAACCAAAATTTTCTATCCAGTTAGAATTAAGTGTTATTCCTATGTGGGTTGTTGGTTATTCTATTGGAGTAGATAAATTAAAGCTCCATAGGGTCTTCTCGTCTAATTTTTATATTCCCGCCTCTTCACGGGAAGGTCAATTTCACTGATTGGAAGTAAGAGACAGTTAAACCCTCGTGTGGCCATTCATACAAGTCCCTAATTAAGGAACAAATGATTATGCTACCTTTGCACGGTCAGGATACCGCGGCCGTTAAACAAATGTCACTGGGCAGGCAGTGCCTCTAATACTAGTAATGCTAGAGGTGATGTTTTTGGTAAACAGGCGGGGTTTGTGTTTGCCGAGTTCCTTTTACTTCTTTTAATCTTTCCTTGAGTGCACACCTGTGTTGGATTAACGGTAAAAAAATAAATATTTTATTATAGGTTAAATTTATTTGGCCGTTAAATATCAGTTAAGTATTTGTTCTGATATACGCTTGTGCTTGGAGATTTAAATCTTGTTACTCATATTAACAGTATTGCTTCTATATTGATATAGATTAGTCCAGTGTAGAGTTAGGAGTTTGAGTGTATTTATTGTATTTAGTTAAGTATAGTTTGTTGAGCTTGAACGCTTTCTTAATTGATGGCTGCTTTTAGGCCAACTATGGTTGTTAGTTTATGCTTACTCTCTAGTGAAGGTTGTGTCCTATTTCCAAAGGGCTGTACCCCTTTGGATTAACAGTTAAATTTACATATAATTTTTAAGGTTATGTGGTAAATTTAAAGTTGAACTAAAATTCTTATCTGGACAACCAGCTATCACCAGGCTCGGTAGGCTTTTCACCTCTATCCATAAATCTTCTCACTATTTTGCCACATAGATGAGTTTGCTCTTTCGGCTGTTTGTGGATAGCTCGTCTGGTTTCGGGGTTTCTAACTTCAGGTCTCTTTGCTAGGATAATTCTAGTTAATTCATTATGCAAAAGGTACAAGGGTTAATCTTTGCTGTTTTGTACTCTTAATATTTCTTTCACTCGTTCCCTTACGGTACTTTTTCTATAGCGCCAAAATAAAATTTCTATCTCCTATACTATTATTGTGATAAATGTTTTGTTTATATTTAATGAAATGTTTAGACATGTTGCTTAATGTTTGGGCTAGCTTTAGTTCAAAGTGGTCAGTATCAATTGAAATCTTCTGGGTGTAAACCAGATGCTTTTTTAAGCTACACTTTGATTCATCCAAGCACACTTTCCAGTATGCTTACCTTGTTACGACTTATCTCCTCTAATATTAATTTATTTGGGATTAGAAATCAGTAATATTTTGAATACTTGAGGAGGGTGACGGGCGGTGTGTGCGTGCTTCATGGCCTGGTTCAGTTAAGCACTCTATTCTTAACTTACTACTAAATCCTCCTTTGGTTTCTAATTTCATAGAAACTTTCGTATATTCTAGTAATAGAAAATGTAGCCCATTTCTTCCCATCTCATTAGCTACACCTTGACCTAACGTTTTTATGTAAAATACTTAAGCTTACTACTCCTCCTTTTAAGGGTTTGCTGAAGATGGCGGTATATAGGCTGAATTAGCAAGGGATGGTGAGGTTTATCGGGGTGTATCGATTATAGAACAGGCTCCTCTAGATGGATATAAAGCACCGCCAAGTCCTTTGAGTTTTAAGCTATTGCTAGTAGTCCTCTGGCGAGTATTTTTGTTAATTTAATTACCTAAGTTTAGGGCTAAGCATAGTGGGGTATCTAATCCCAGTTTGGGTCTTAGCTATCGTGTAATCAGAGGTAATAAAGTCACTTTCGTGGTTTATTTTAAACTTAACTGTTGCTTTCTACAGCCTAGTTAGGTTTTATCTTTATTTTGTTTTAGGGTTCTTTAACACGCTTTACGCCGTTGCCTATTAATTTGGGTTAATCGTATGACCGCGGTGGCTGGCACGAAATTTACCAACCCTAAAGGATTAGCATAACTTAGTCGAACTTTCGTTCATTGCTTAATTTTTATCACTGCTGTTTCCCGTGGGGGTGTGGCTAAGCAAGGTGTGGTTAGCTACTCATAATATGAGTGTACTTGATACCTACTCCTTTTAATCTTGTAATATGATTTAGAGGGTATTCTCACAGGGGTGCGGATACTTGCATGTGTAAATTTGCTAATAATTAATAGGAAGGCTGGGACCAAACCTTTAGATGTTTATGGAGTCGTAAAGACTCATCTAAGCATTTTCAGTGCTTTGCTTTAGTAATGTTAAGCTACATGAACTGGTTAAATAAGAAAATAATTTCTATAGAGTGAAATATTCTGTATTGAAGTTATTGTTTAGTAGATTTTAGTATATTAATAAGTGAGGGTGGGTTATAAAAAACTCATCTCTATAGAAAGATTGATTAGTAGTGGGATTAGAGGTGTAATGGATGAAAATAAAATTAATAAAAAGTTAAATTTAATTACTATTATTGCTTTTCTTGTTTTTGGGGTTTGGCAAGAGTTAAAAAGTTGATGGTAGTAGAATTTAACGGGGGGGTAAGGGGTTTGCCTTAATAACTTTTGGATAAAAATCGATACGTGCGTATGCGTATGCGTATGCGTATGCGTATGCGTATGCGTATGCGTATGCGTATGCGTATGCGTATGCGTATGCGTATGCGTATGCGTATGCGTATGCGTATGCGTATGCGTATGCGTATGCGTATGCGTATGCGTATGCGTATGCGTATGCGTATGCGTATGCGTATGCGTATGCGTATGCGTATGCGTATGCGTATGCGTATGCGTATGCGTATGCGTATGCGTATGCGTATGCGTATGCGTATGCGTATGCGTATGCGTATGCGTATGCGTATGCGTATGCGTACTGCGTGGTACGTGACCCGGGGAATAAATATAGGTATGTCCTGTAACCATTAACTTATATATCTACACCTTAATAAATTTGCTAATACTTGCTTAATCTTTTACCGTACTGATTCCAGATTAAAGCTTGATGATATGTCCTGTTACCATAGACTAAACTTTTCGGCCCCCATAGAGGATAAGCCCAGCTACAGATCTGTTGGAGAAGTTAAATGTTAGCTGAGTCATAGCAAGCTCCCAAAAAAAAATCCTACCAAAGGCATGAAATCACAGTTATGTGTCGGCATGGGCTGATTAGTAATTAATCCATCGTGATGTCTTATTTAAGAGGAAAGAGTGGGCGATTTTAGGTGAGATGGTCCTGAAGTAAGAACCAGATGCCAGTTAAAGTGTGAGAAATAGAAACCCCCAAGTGTTATGGGCCCGGAGCGAGAAGAGGTATACTGCTCGCAAGGGTTGCTGGTTTCACGTGAGTTGGTGATTAATAAATAACCTAATGGCTGTGATATGCTAGTTGTTTTGGACTTGTTTAATTATATGTGCTATGTACGTCTACATATATATGTATTATGTAATATTAAGCATGTTATGTACTTGCTTATATGAATGTGGATAATAATTTAATGTACGATATACATAATTATGTATAATGTAATATTAAACATAATATATACTTGCTTATATGAATGTGGATAATAATTTAATGTACGATATACATAATTATGTATAATGTAATATTAAACATAATATATACTTGCTTATATGAATGTGGATAATAATTTAATGTACGATATACATAATTATGTATAATGTAATATTAAACATAATATATACTTGCTTATATGAATGTGGATAATAATTTAATGTACGATATACATAATTATGTATAATGTAATATTAAACATAATATATACTTGCTTATATGAATGTGGATAATAATTTAATGTACGATATACATAATTATGTATAATGTAATATTAAACATAATATATACTTGCTTATATGAATGTGGATGTGATTAATGCACGTATAGACATCGTTGGGGTTTGTGTAGGCATGTTTGATGTATTATGTTTGTTAAGTGTCTTGTATTGTGGGATTAAATGTAGTGTGTGGTGATGTGAAGTTGGTTAGTTTTTTGGTAATGTTATATTTTGTTGGTATATATATATATATACATGTGAACGTTAGGTTTGATACATGGTATTAGTAAAAGTTAAGTATATAGAATACGTTAGGTTGGGATCATTGGGTAATGTGTTATGTGATTATTTGATATGTTAAGGGATGTTTGTAGAATTTGGTAATCTATAGTATATGGGTTATTTCAAGGAATAGTTTAAGATAGAATATCAGCTTTGGGTGTTGATGGTGGGGCTAATGCTTCTTCCTTGATGTCTTAGGGAGATTTGGGTCTCCATCTCTGGTTTACAAGACCAGTATAATAATTATATTACTAAGGCTCTTCATTTTAATAAATTATTTTCAAGTAGGCTTGTGATTGGTATAATAACTAAGAGTAATATAAAGTACAAGATGGATGCTAGCTGACCAATAATGATGAATGGGTGTTCGACGGGCTGTCCTCCGATTCATGTTAGAGTAAGGAGGTCAGCTACTAAAATTCAGAATAAGCATTGGCTTAATGGTCGAAATATTATGCTTCGTTGTTTGGAAGTGTGAAGTAAGGGAATAAAAGCTAGAATTAGGATAGATAGGACTAGGGCTAGTACTCCACCTAATTTGTTGGGAATAGATCGTAGAATAGCGTAAGCGAATAGGAAGTATCACTCTGGCTTAATATGGGGTGGTGTATTAAGGGGATTAGCTGGTGTATAATTATCTGGGTCTCCTAGTAAGTCTGGAGAGAATAGTACTAAGCATGTTAGTACTAGGATTAGGAGAAGAATTCCTAGGATGTCTTTAATTGTATAATAAGGGTGAAATGGAATTTTATCGGCGTCTGATGGCAGTCCTGATGGGTTATTTGAGCCTGTTTCGTGGAGAAAAAGAAGATGGACTCCGGCGAGGGCAGCGATTACAAATGGGAGAATAAAGTGGAAAGCGAAGAATCGAGTAAGGGTTGCTTTGTCTACTGAAAAGCCACCTCAGATTCATTGAACTAAGTCAGATCCAATATAAGGGATTGCTGAGAGTAAATTGGTAATAACAGTAGCGCCTCAAAATGATATTTGTCCTCATGGGAGGACGTATCCTATAAAGGCAGTAGCTATTACTGCGAATAAGAGTAAGACCCCAATATTTCATGTCTCTATAAATATATATGATCCGTAGTATAGGCCTCGTCCAACATGCAGAAATAAGCAGATGAAGAACATGGATGCTCCGTTTGCGTGTAAATATCGGATTAGTCAACCATAATTTACGTCTCGGCAGATATGGGTTACAGATGAGAAAGCGGTTATTGTGTCAGATGTATAATGTATGGCTAGAAATAGACCTGTTAAGATTTGGATAATTAAGCAGATGCCTAGTAAAGAGCCGAAATTTCATCATGATGAGATGTTGGATGGGGTGGGAAGGTCAATAAATGAGCTGTTGATGATTTTTATAAGTGGATGGGTTTTTCGGATGTTTGTCATTTCTGTTTCTATAGTTGAATAACAACGATGATTTTTCATGTCATAAGTCATGGTTAGACTCCATGTGGAAATTATGATGACATATATTGTTACTATTTTAAGTACTATTTTTGTAGTTAGTTTCGTAGGTTTTTCTTCAAAACCTTCTCCTATTTATGGGGGTGTGGGTTTAATTATTAGTGGTGGTGTTGGTTGTGGGATTGTGTTAAATTATGGTGGATCTTTTTTAGGGTTAATGGTATTCTTGATTTATTTGGGGGATGTTAGTGGTGTTTGGTTATACTACAGCTATAGCTATGGAGGAATACCCTGAGGTTTGGGTATCTAATTATACAGTATTGTTTACGTTTTTATCAGGGTTGATGGGTGAGAGTATGTTAATTGCTTACTTGTTGTTGGAGGATGAAGATTTGAAATTTGAAATTGTTTTAAATTTTAATGGAGAGGGTGATTGAGTAATTTATGATACAGGGGATTCAGGGTTTTTAGTGAAGAGTATATAGGAATTGCTGCTCTTTATAGTTATGGGTTTTGATTAGCTATTGTGTCTGGGTGATCATTAGTTACATGTATTGTTGTTATTATAGAAATTACTCGTGGAAATTAAATAAGAGTAGGCTTACAAGTAGTGTGATGAGAAATGATAGGAAGTATAATTTAATAAGTCCTTTTTGATTTGATACTATAATAGAGGATTTAGCTTGGAAATTTGAGATTGATTTGGGTAAGATAGTCTCTATTCAAGTTAGGTCTAATAATATAGAGGAGAATTTTTGGCTTATTAGTAGGCTGGTTGATGGTAGTAAGCGGTGAATAATAGTTGGAAAATAGCCTAGCATGTTAGAGAATTTATGATAATTGTGTGGTTGTGGGAGTATGAGATTTTGTGTTATAAGATTTAGTTCTATTGCTAGGGCAAATCCTGTTAGGGTGACAATTAAGGCTGTGAGTTTTAGATAAGATGGCATAGTCATCTGGGGGATGGTTATAGGGGTAATGTTATATGAGATAATGAAACCGGCAAAAATACTTCCGATTAAAAGACGTTTAATAGAGTTTATGAGTAGTGGATTGTTTTCATTGATTAGGATAAGAGTGGGGCATCGTGGTTGTCCTAGCAGTGAGAAGTAAAGGATTCGTGTACTATAAACAGCAGTGAGGGAGGTTGCGATTAGTGTGATAAGTAGGGCTCAGGCGTTGGTATACGACGTGTTGGCGGTTTCGATGATTAGGTCTTTGGAATAGAATCCTGTTAGGAAAGGAGTTCCTGTTAATGCGAGACTTCCAACAATTAGGGATGTGGTGGTAAATGGCAGGGCTTTAAATAGACCTCCTATTTTTCGAATATCTTGTTCATCGTTAAGGTTATGGATGATGGATCCAGAGCATATAAATAATATGGCTTTGAAAAATGCGTGTGTGCAAATGTGAAGGAATGCAAGGTGTGGTTGATTAATACCAATTGTGACCATTATTAGGCCTAGTTGACTTGAAGTGGAGAAAGCAACAATTTTTTAATATCATTTTGTGTGAGTGCGCAGATTGCTGTAAATAAGGTGGTGATTGCGCCTATACATAAAATAAGCGTTTGGATAAATTTGTTATTTTCTAATAGCGGATAAAATCGGATGAGAAGAAAAATTCCGGCGACAACTATAGTGCTTGAATGAAGGAGTGCTGATACAGGGGTTGGTCCTTCTATTGCTGATGGGAGTCAAGGGTGGAGTCCAAATTGGGCTGATTTACCTGTGGCTGCTAAGAGTAGACCTAGGAGAGGGAGGTTGTTTTGTTCCATGTTTAATATAAAGATTTGTTGAAGTTCTCAGGAGTTAG
The DNA here is from genome assembly GCA_021461705.1 of Cryptotis parvus. Lineage (NCBI taxonomy): Eukaryota > Metazoa > Chordata > Mammalia > Eulipotyphla > Soricidae > Cryptotis > Cryptotis parvus. The sequence goes on along the minus strand of JAJIBD010000904.1, from coordinate 5,938 downwards.
AATTAAATAAAAATCAGGCTATAGCAAGGATAAATCCAATGTCTCCGATACGGTTATATAGGATGGCTTGTAAGGCGGCTGTGTTGGCGTCGGCTCGTCCATATCATCAACCAATTAATAAAAATGATATAATGCCTACTCCCTCCCACCCAATAAACAGTTGAAAAAAGGTTATTGGCTGTGACGAGAATTATTATGGTAATTAAAAATATTAATAAATATTTAAAGAAGCGGTTTATGAAGGGGTCTGAATGTATATATCATATTGAGAATTCTATAATTGATCATGTGACGAATAGGGCAACAGGGATAAATAATATTGAGAAATAATCTAGTTTAAAGCTTAAAGATAGTTTAACTGTTTGGATGGTTATTCAATGTCAGTTTGAGATTACTGCTTCATGGCCATAGTTGATAAAAATTATAGTTGGAATTAGGCTAGTGATGAAAGCATATGAAATAATAGTTTTTACATAATATGGGTATTGGTTGGTTTTGTAGAGTGAGGAGAAAGATATAAATACTGGTAATGCTAACATGAGTAGGGAGGTGATTAGAGTTGAAGTATATAGATTTATTACTTTTATTTGGAGTTGCACCAATTTTTTGGCTCCTAAGGCCAACGGATAACTCCTATCCTTTAAAAGTGTGAGAAAGCCATATTTTTATATATGGTAGCATGAGTTAGCAGTTCTTGCATTCTTTCTCGGTAAATAAGAAGATGTTAGCTTCTGTCATTAGATTCACAATCTAATATTTTTATTAAACTATATTTACAGTACATAGTACCCAAAATTAATTTTGGGTTAATTGATAGAAGTAGAAGTGGGATGATGTGAAGGGCTATGAGGGTATTTTCTCGTGTAAAAGAAGGTTTAATAGTGTTAATATGATGTGTATATTTACCTCGTTGTGTTATGATAAGTATGTAGAGGGAGTATAATGCTGTGATAACTACGTTTAATCCTATTAAAATTATGGTAATATTAGATCAAGAGAAAGATGATAGTATGATAAACAACTCTCCGATAAGATTAATAGTTGGAGGGAGGGCAAGGTTAGTCAGGCTTGCTAATAATCATCATGTGGCTATAAGTGGGAGAATAGTTTGAAGTCCGCGGGCTAAGATTATGGTTCGGCTATGAATGCGTTCATAATTAGTGTTAGCTAAACAGAATAATATTGATGAAGTAAGCCCATGGGCGATTATTAATGCTGTTGCGCCTATGAAGCTTCATGGGGATTGAATGAGAATTGCTACAATGACTAAAGCTATGTGGCTTACGGATGAGTAGGCGATAAGGGATTTCAGGTCTGTTTGTCGTAAGCAGATTGAGCTAGTTATAATTATTCCTCATAGTGAGAGTATAAGGAATGGGTAGGCTATAGTTTCTGTAATAGGGTTAAGTAAAACTGTAATTCGTATTATTCCGTAACCACCTAGTTTAAGTAGAATTGCTGCTAGGACTATTGACCCTGCGATAGGGGCTTCTACATGTGCTTTGGGAAGTCAGAGGTGTAAACCATATATAGGTATTTTAACTAGGAATGCTATTATGCATGCTAGTCATAAGAAGTCATTTGATCAAGAGTTTATAATGTTTGAGGTTAGGAGTTGTGTTAAAGAGAAGTTTAGTGTGCCTGATGAGTTTTGAATATAAATTAATGCTACTAAGAGGGGTAGTGATCCGACTAGAGTGTAAAATAAAAAGTATAGGCCTGCATTCAGTCGTTCTGTTTGATTTCCTCAGCGGGTAATAATAATTAAGGTTGGAACTAAGGTTGCTTCAAACAGAATATAGAATATAATTAACTCTGTGGCGGAAAAGGTTATGATAAGAAAAATTTGTAAAAGAATAAGTATTGAAATATAAAGTTTTTTTCGGGTTATTGTTTCATTTATCAGATGATGTTGGCTTGCTATTAATATAAGAGGAAGGAGTCATGTCGTTAGAGCTAGGAGTGGTGTGGATAGTGAGTCCGAGAAAGAAGTGAGGGAGAAATAAATGTCGTTGTTATTTGGTTGATTAAAAAGTGGTAGTGTTGTGAGGCTAATTATTAGGCTATATATGGTAATGTTAATTCAGATGAGCTTGTTATTTGATAATCAGGTGAGTGGAATTAGTATAATAGTAGGTATAATGATTTTTAGCATTGGAGGAGATTTAGGTTTTGTACATAGTCTACTCCGTATGTATTGGAGACTATTACTAAAAGAGATAATCCTACGGCAGCTTCACAGGCAGCAAATACTAGTAAGATAATTGGGAGTATACTTGCTAATGTGAAGTGTGAATTAAGTACTATAATTGTTCCTATAATAAAAAGGGTTAATATTATACCTTCAAGGCATAATAGGGAAGATATCAGGTGAGATCGGTATATTAATAATCCTAAAAGAGCCACAATAAATGCTAGGATAATATTTATATGTACTAAAGACATTTAGTAATTATGAAGTAAATCATAGTCTAATGAGTCGAAATCATTTATTTTGTTTAAACTAATTACTATATTCAGTTCATTCTAGTCCTTTTTGTAGTCATTCATAGGCTAAGCTTAATGCTAGAAGGGTAATTAATGCTAAGGATATCGTGATTATAGTATTAATTTGATTTGTTTGGGATGCTCATGGAAGTGGTAAAAGTAGTGCGATTTCTAAATCAAATAAGAGAAATGTAATTGCAACTAAGAAAAATTTTATTGAGAAAGGTAAACGGGCTGATCCTATTGGGTCAAATCCACATTCGTATGGGGTTGCTTTTTCTGCATAGATGTTGAGTTGCGGAAGTCAAAATGCAATTAGAACTAAAATTGAAGATAAGATTATGTTTGTTATTAAGGCTAGTAGTATATTAATTATCCCTTCCTAGGTTATTACCAGGACTAGCTGATTGGAAGTCAGCTGTACTAATTAATACTAAAGGGATATGAGCCTCATCAATAAATAGAGACGTAAAGGAATAGTCATACTACGTCTACGAAATGTCAGTATCAAGCGGCAGCTTCGAATCCGAAATGGTGTTTTGATGTAAAATGGAATTTTAATTGGCGTAGGAAGCATACTATAAGAAATGTAGATCCTACAATTACGTGGAAGCCGTGGAATCCTGTAGCTATAAAAAAGGTTGAGCCATAGATTCCATCTGAAATGGTAAATGGGGCTTCATAATACTCAGCGGCTTGTAAGGCTGTAAAATATAAACCAAGTGCAATTGTAATAAATAATGCTTGAATTGTATGTTTTCGGTTTCCTTCTATCAGGCTATGATGTGCTCAAGTAATAGATACTCCTGATGCAAGTAAGACTGATGTATTTAGTAATGGGACTTCAAGTGGATTAAGGGGGTTAATACCTGCTGGTGGTCAGTATCCCCCTAGTTCATGGGTAGGGGCAAGGCTTGAATGGTAGAAGGCTCAGAAGAAACCAGCGAAAAAGAATACTTCAGAGATAATAAAAAGGATTATACCGTAGCGGAGTCCTTTTTGGACAATTGGGGTGTGATGGCCTTGAAAAGTTCCTTCACGAACTACATCTCGTCATCATTGATATATTGTAAGTAGGTTGGTTAGTAAACCAATTGATATTAGGATTATAGAGTTAAAGTGAAATCATATTACTAAGCCAGATGTTAATAGTAGTGCTGATAAAGCTCCTATTAGTGGTCATGGGCTGGGATTGACTATGTGATAAGCATGTGTTTGGTGTGTCATTAGGTGTTATCATGGAGATAAAGGCTTACTAGAAGAGTAAAAACGTAAGCTTGAATAAGGGCTACAGCAAATTCAAGAATGGTTAGTATTACTAAGATGATAAAAGTAATGAATGCTGTGATGGGACTAATACCCATAAGTACAAGGGTAGCTCCTCCAATCAGATGAATTAACAGGTGGCCTGCGGTGATGTTTGCTGTTAATCGGACGGCTAATGCTATTGGTTGAATAAATAGACTAATTGTTTCGATAATAATTAGTATTGGGATAAGTGGTAGGGGTGTTCCTTGTGGTAAAAAATGGGCTAAGGATGCTTTGGTTTTATATCGGAAACCTGTAATTACAGCCCCGGCTCAAAGGGGAATAGCTATTCCTAAGTTTATTGATAGTTGTGTTGTGGGTGTAAATGAGTGTGGTAATAAGCCAAGTAAGTTAGTAGACCCAATAAATATAATTAAAGAAATTAATATTAGAGTTCATGTTTGGCCTTTTTGGTTATGGATTGTTATTATTTGTTTTGATGTTAATTGAATTAACCACTGTTGGAGTGATACGAAGCGGTTATTAATTAGTCGGTTGGGGGTGGGGAATATGATGCTAGGAAATAAAATAATAAGAATAACAATAGGTAAACCTATTATTGTTGGGGTAGCGAAAGAGGCGAATAAATTTTCGTTCATTTTGTTTCTCAAGGATTATTGTGTTTAAGTGTTTTAAGTGATTTAAGTTCAGGGTTTATAGGATAAATAAATTTTGAGATTTTTAATTGGAAAACAATAAATAAAGTTAAAATTATAGATACAATTGTAATAAATCATGTTGAGGTATCAAGTTGTGGCATGTCATCAAGGAGAGGGTGGGGACTCTCAATCTTTAACTTAAAAGGTTAATGCTTAATTAGCTTCTTGATGAAATTATAATATAGAGGAAGATCATTTTTCGAAAGTCTTAAGTGGAACTAATTCAAGTACAATAGGTATAAAGCTGTGGTTAGAGCCGCAGATTTCAGAGCATTGACCATAATACAAACCAGGTCGAGTGGCTAGTAGTGTTGTTTGGTTAAGGCGTCCTGGAATGGCATCGGTTTTTAATCCTAGTGAAGGAACGGCTCATGAATGAAGAACGTCTTCTGATGTAATTAATACTCGGACTGTTATCTCTATTGGGAGAACTGCTCGGTTGTCTACTTCTAGTAGGCGTAGATCACCTGGTTTTAAATCAGCTGTTGGGATTATGTAAGAATCAAAGTTTAGTTCGTCGTAATCAGTGTACTCATAGCTTCAATATCATTGATGGCCAACTGTTTTTACGGTAAGAGTTGGGTTGTTAATTTCGTCTATTATATAGAGGATTCGTAGAGAGGGGAGTGCAATTAAGATAAGAATGATTGCTGGGAGAATTGTTCAAATTGTTTCTACAGCTTGGGCATCTATTGTGTTTGTGTGTGTTAATTTTGTTGTTAACATTGAGGAAATAATATATAAGACTAATGAGCTAATAAGAAAGACAATTATAAGAGCATGGTCGTGAAAATTGGTTAATTCTTCTATAATTGGAGAGGTTGCGTCTTGTAGACCTAGTTGGAATGGATATGGCATGGAGATATACAAGGTTTTCACTTGTAATATAACTTTGACAAAGTTATGTAATGTTTTACTAATACCTCATTATTGAGAAAGACATAGTGGTTATGAGGTTGGCTTGAAACCAATTTTTGGGGGTTCGATTCCTTCCTTTCTTAAATTATTTGGAGTTTACGTAAACAGGTTCTTCGAATGTATGGAATGGTGGAGGGCATCCGTAAAGTCACTCAATATTAGTAGTTGTTAATTCAACTGATGTAACCTCTCGTTTAGAAGCAAATGCTTCTCAAATTATAAATACTATTACTACGACGGCTGTTAGTGAAATAAATGATCCTATAGAAGATACTGTATTTCATGCTGTGTAGGCGTCTGGATAATCAGAATAGCGTCGGGGTATTCCTGATAGGCCTAGAAAGTGTTGAGGGAAAAATGTTATGTTTACTCCTACAAACATGATAGCGAAGTGGATTTTTGCTCAGGTAGAGCTTAGGGTATAACCTGTAAAGAGGGGGAATCAATGGACAAATCCTGCAATAATTGCAAAGACAGCTCCCATTGATAATACATAATGGAAGTGGGCTACTACATAATAAGTATCGTGGAGTACGATATCAAGAGATGAGTTGGCTAAAACAATA